>CM024582.1:23336190-23463400 GCA_014182395.1 Eucalyptus sp. ANBG9806169
TCAGGGCAAGGTCGGGCTCTTTGGAACGATTTGAATGTGCGTGTCACGGTGATGGGTGGATCGTTTGCTAATTCATCCAGGAATACCACTTTCAACTCAGATCTTTGGCAAAAGATAAGCTGGAGCAGAAACTGGAATAAAGGAAAATAGAGGAGGAAAACAGCCGTGGGCGTGCGGCTTGGTCGAACAACAAGGGGGCTTTCTTCTCTAGTTTTCTCAAGCTTCTAAGCACCATTAACAATGGAGAAAGCAAGGGGATTGATGAAGAAGGAGGCTGCTGTAAGAGGGGGCCACTTGGCTTGTTTTTCCACCAAATTGTCCCATTGACTCAACCACAGCCATGTCTGGCTTCCTTGGCCACAATCTAGCCACCCATGCTCTCCATCTAGAAGTTTGAAATTGTCCAAAAGTTGTGGGGGTGGGGGACATACGAATTTCATGGGTTTTGGCATCAAATGGGCACTAATTGCTTCTCAATTCAATCCAATTTGGCCCTCATAATTTCAATTAGCACCTCAATGATCAAATCAATATTTTTCCTCGCCAAGTGATCCCACTTGCTTCCCAATTTCGTAATAAAAAACGATCCCCGGCATTTTCGAACAAAAACGACCCTATGACAACTTTTCCCAAAAGTCTCGAGTTGCAGAAAAATCTTCTGAGATTGAGTCGACGTTCCTAGAATTTATTGTGACATGACAGAACCCTCAATTTCTGAAATTGGATTCGAATTCACGGTTAATTTCAATCCGACGCATTTTTAGCGTGACCTAAGCTACCGAGTAGCTTTCAGAATTTTTTAGTGCAAATGACCCGTGGTTGATTTTCTTCGAGCCACAATGAACCCCTTCAACACATTGGCGACTTTCGGTGGTCATGAAAATCTCAAGGTTTCAAATACAGACATAGGGTACCAAAATGATAGAAAAATCAAACTAGTGCCAATCGATGAGAATTTTGCAGTTTAATGGGATCACCCACGTTTAACCACTCAGCTCAGTTGAACTGACCTATCTCTGATCTCTAATCAATTTACGTCTGTGCCGTAATGATCTCGGTGTAGATGAACACGGCCGAGCAGCCAATTTCTAAACGAATCTTCGTTTTATTTTGCCTTAAAATCCTGAAATCGGCTTTTCCTAGATAGTCTATTTATCTCAAGAGTGATTAGCTATGAGAATAGTCCTATAAGTGTGTTGATGAAATGCTCGATTAATTTAATTGAAAGTAGAAGTGAAAAATCCATGATGTCACAACTTTTTCCCCTTATAAAAATTTCGTCCTCAAAATTTAAAGCTTACACACTTTAAGTTAAAAAGGTGAGAGTCTAAACGCCTCATCGACTTTAGTCTCCCAGGTTACTCCTCCTTCAAGACGTGGTGTTGTCAAAACCACTTGACCATTGGAATGGTCTTTGTATGCAGAACTTGCCTCTTTTCTGTCCATAATATGAACCGAGCCAACGTATGACACACGGTCATCCACGTTCAACCTCGAAATTGAGCACGGGGTTGAGTCGACTCATACTTTCTTAACATCGACACGTGAAAGATGTCGCACTTGCGCTATCTCGGGGTAACGCAAGATGATACGCCAAGGTCCCGATTCTCTCAAGAATCTCAAACGGACCTACGACTCGGACTCAGATTTCATTTCTTGCCAAAGTGCGAAGTTTCCCTCATTGGTGACACTTTCGTAAAACGTGATCACCAACTTGGAATTCCAAAAGCCTTTGACGCTTATCTCGCGTAGCTTTCCGACGACTCGAGCGGTCTTTAATCTATTTCTAATCATGCCACGGCATCCACTAATTGTTGACCCAACTCGAACCTCCGTAATCTTTCTCCGCAACTTCATCCCAACACACCTGGGTGTTTTGTACGCCGGCCATACAAAAACTTCAAATGGAGTCATCTCGGATGCTCTATTGAGAACTATTAATAGGCAAATTCCACGAGATAAAGTTGTTTCTCCCAACTTCCTTTGAAGTCCAAAAGACACAAGCTCAAAGATATCTTCAAGAGTCTGAATTGTCCTCTTAGACCGACCATCCATTGAGGATGATATGCCGTACTATACCGGCTTTGTACCTAAAGCACCTTGCAAGCTCTTTCCAAAAGCGACGGTAAACTCGGGTCTCGATATGATGTTATCAATCGGCACTCCATGTAGTCAAATTATCTCGGCGCATGTACAACTCAACAAGTGCTCATCCAAATTAAGATCCTTTCGCACTACAATAAAGTGAGTCGACTTTGTCAACTCGTCAACTATTAACCAAATTGAATCGTTGCTCATTTGACTCCTCGTAACCCGGTCACGAAGTTCATTGTGATATGCTCCCATTTCCACTATGGGATTTCAAGAGGCTGCAAAAGTCCTCCTAGCTTACAATGTTGAAACTTTTAACTTGTTGACACGTCAAACACCCGCGACATGCTTGGCGATATCCGCCTTCAAACCCGACCTCCACCAATAGTGTTGACGCAGGTTCTAATACATCTTGGTACTCCCGATGAATGCCGTAACTATTACGATGAGCTTGATAAAATATCCTCTCTAAGCTCCACATCATCAGGTGTACAAACCATTCGCCCTGGAAACCTTAGCGTTCCGTCCTCATAAATCTGAAAGTCAGCTTTTCTTTTCTATATCCTCTTGTAGAATCTTTCAACATCCGAGTCTCTGTCCTGAAGTGGCTTGATTCTCACTTGGACATCCGATTCACCTCGTGGCCGCCATAAGACTCAAAGATGGCTCACCTCAAATTTGAATACCAAATCTCAAGCTCACTTGATTAGATTCCACTCCTTAACCAACAAGTGAGAAAATTGACGACTTTTGACTCAAAGCGTTGGCGACCTTATTCGTCTTTTCGGGGTGATATAAATATCACAACCATAATCTTTCGCAATTCCATCCATCGGCGTTGTCTCATATTCAACTCATTCTAAGAGAATAAATACTTGAGACTCGATGGTCCATGAAGATCTGAAATCTTTCCCTACACAAGTAGTGTCTCCAAATTTTCAACACAAATATGATAGTGGACTTCTAAGTCATGCGTCGGGTAAGTCAGTTCATAAGGTCTCAACTAGCGGGAGATGTATGCAACAACCTTTCCTTATTACATCAGCACACAACCCGGTCCTCCGAACGATGCATCACCATAGATCTTGTACCTTCCAGATCGATCGAATCATCGCACAAAGTAGTTAGCTTTTACTTCAGCTCTTGAAAAATACCCCCGGCACTTGTCCGACTAGACAAATTTCTTGTCTTTCTTCAAGAGTCTTGTCAAAGGCTGACGCGTGAGCTGAAAATCCTTCCACAAACCATCTATAGTAGCTTGCCAAACCTTAAAAACCGGATCTCTGATACGTTGTCGGTCTCGGCCGGTTGATCATGGCTGTCTTTTCGGGTCCACGGAGATTCCTTCTCAGAAAATCACATGACCTAAGAACGCAACACGAGTCGGGTCAAAACTCGCATTTGCTAAACTTAACGTACATCGATGAATCCTTAAGGTTTGAGCACTAATCTCGGATGATCTTCATGCTCCTCGGCATTCCTTAAATACACTAGGATATCATCGATGAACACGATCACTGAGACTGATCTAGATATTCTTTAAATACTTGGTTCATCAAATCCATAAAAGTAACTGAGCATTCGTCAACTCGAATGGCATCACTTTGTGAACTTGTAATGACCATACCAAGTACAAAATGTTGACTTTGGAATGTCTTCTTTCTTGTTCCTTAGCGATGATATCCTCGTCCTCAAGTCGATTTTTAAAAATATCGACGCCCTTGTAACTAATCAAACAAGTCATCTATCCTCGGTAATGGATAATTGTTCTTGATTGTCACCTAATTGAGTTGCCGATAGTTGATGCACAAGTGCAATTAACCATCTTCTTCTTAACATATAGAACTCCGGGTGCTCCCCAAGGTGATGCATTGGGACGTATAAATCATTTATCCAACAACTCTTGCATTTGCACCTTTAGTTCTTTCAACTCTGATGGTGCCATTCGGTAAGGAGCCTTAGAGATTGGCTCTATCTCGGGTGTTAACTCGACCACAAACTCCATTTCCCTTTCTGGCGGCAGACCTGGCAATTCTTCAGGAAACACTTCAGAAAACTTCTGTACCATGGCTACATTCTCCATATTCAGTTCCTCAACTGGCGTATCCACTATAGTTGCCAAATAAATTTGACAACCTACATCCAAAAACTAGTTGCCTTAAGTGACGAAATAAAAAAGGTATCAAGGATCCTCCTTGACTCCCAATAACTCGAAACTTTATGATCAAAAGATTTGTTAAGTTACTATCACAATTCATTACAAAGCTCCTCGAGCCAAACTTTTTTTATATAACATTAATTATATAAAGCAAACCCGTCAAGTACAACTATAAGATTCTTTTTCTACAACTTTATTACAACAACGGAAATTCCACAACCTTCACTAAAAATCTTTGCGCTACTCGATAAAAACACCTCAAAAACATTCTTCCCTTTTGCTCGGTGCCTAGTCGGTCCAGTACATCTTAGTGGGTGTTCTATCTGTGGTGCTTTCCTCTATCTTGTCCTTTGGTGATTCACTCTTTCGCTTTAGAGGTATGTTGAGTCCACCTTGTGGTGTGTTACGTGACACGAAACCTCGATCCGCGCTTTGCAAGGCGGTGGCAATAGCTGCGAGTTGTCCACTCGGCCTTCTTGGACAATTCTGGTTATGTGACCACTGAGCCCACACTCAAAACAAAGATGGCATGGGGGCGGATCCGTGTACAGCCTTCCACACGGCGTGAAAGGGGTTAGTGAATACACCTAGAGGGGGGTGAATAAGTGTATATAAGAATTTTCGCAGGACTTAAAAAATATTTTTGGTTTCAGTAGATGGCAATAAGACAGAATTCAACTTTTAAATGAATGAACAACAAGTAAGCATAAATAAGAAGTTCAGGGATAAGAGAAAATAAACACAGAGTTTATAGTGGTTCGGCTTAATCCAAGCCTACGTCTACTCTCCCGCACTGACAGCCCACCGGCTGGATTTCACTATGAATCAAAAGAGTCGTTACAGTATCACGTCCTTGATTCCACAGTGTAGAGACTTTGCTACACTTCCTCAAGGTCTCACAAGTATCTAATCTATCTTTTGAGTACAAATTTCTCGCTCAACAATTGAATAAACAAAGAACAAGGAGTTTCAGACTTTGGAATTTCTCTATTATGCACACCCTCGAATAACTAGAGCTTCTTCCTTATATACTCCTTTATGCCTTCATGTCCGTTGGCACTTTCCAAATGAGTTCTTCCAATCCACCTGTTGGACAGAATCAATTAGGGAGATCTCAAGTTACTTAAGGAATATGATGATAGCCCACCAATCCTGCTCGCCTATACAATCAGGATCTAGGTTTCCATAAGTAGAACCTTCCAAGTACACCTTGCCAATCAACGAATCCAATTTACTCGTATCAAATTCAAAACAAATAAAAGATGTTGAAATGCCATCTCCAGCCTTGAGAAACTTCTTTAGCCGCTCGAATCAAATCCTTAAATAAATACTTAATTCTGGATAAGTCTTCTTCGACGGTCTAGTAACTATCAATGAGGGCAGACTTTAAAACTTGAATCTGACGGTCTACAGAATTTGACAGAAGAGTCTGCAAGTCTTCAGATTAGACTGATGGAAACGTTTTGTCAACTTCAAAATACATAAGGAAGTTTTCTCCAATAATCTCCCCATTTTTTATGGTGACAAAACTTTCTTGCAGATTTGGAAATTTTTGACCTACAAGACAATACTCAAGCAAACAAGGATATCTCATAACAAATAAATGAGTTAGGATAAATATAGTATCGAATCTACATCCACAGGAAATAGGTTAGTCTTGTAAAAACAACTATCTTTGCCATGAGTACCAACAATGCTTAAGATACTGCAAACATTTACACGGTCAAACCACAATCCAAAAATCACAACAATCCAAAAGTCACAACCACACAACCAGATAAAAGTTAATTAAAGTCTCAAAAACAAATCTGTCAAATCAAATATGCACTTCTCCCCCTTTTTGTCAGCATTAAAAAAGAGGTAGAGACGAAAACGAGAAATAGTTTAAGATTGTTTTGGAATGCGAACAAGCTGGAAATCTCCCATCGACTTGACAGTCTCCTCCAGCTTTCTTAGATCCTCTTTTAGATGTGCTAATTCCTCACCCTTGGCAGTTGCTTGAATTTGAAGATTAAGGGCCTGAACTTGATTGAGCAAAGATTCTGAAGAGGCTTGATAAGCATTCTGCATATTCTGAAATTCGCATCCCAAGGCATAAATTTGACCTCGCATCTCCATAAGAATATCAAGCAGTCTTCTAAAGTCTGCTGTGTTGTCAGTTTGAGTGCTTGCTTTAGCATGACCGGATAGTGGAGATGATGGCACATCAGCATGAGCATCTAGCTTCGGAGAAGATGCCTCATGACCTTCTTCAGGGAAGTGAGAAGCATATACATCTTCTGGATTGGCAGGAGAACGACTGACATCATCACTAGTAAAAGCAAGTGAAGGAGTACCTCTTTTCTCAACAGCTCCCCCTGTTTTAGTGCCTCCAGGTGGAGAGAAGTACTCTTCATGTTCTGTTTCTTCTTCAGTGACAGGATGGCCTTGTTCTCCTTGTTGCTCCTTTTCTGCATCTCCTTTTTCCTCCGCTTCCTTCCTTATCGATTCCCTCTCTTCACTCTTCTTCTCTGTCTCTTTTGGATCTTCTTTATCCTCTATCTCTGGAACAAAACGCTGCAACTTCCTTAAGGCAAGAGTGGAAATGGTAACATCATCATCATCATCTTCTTCATCCTGCAAGATGATCGCTCTTCTTCTTTTAAATGGAGCTGTCACGGGCTCCTTGCCTTTCCGCTTTGTAGCCATAGAGTCTAGATGAGTTTGGACAGGAGTCTGCTCCTTGTATTTCTCTAAAGCCTTGTTTAGCTCTTTCAAACGCATCTTGGAAACCATCTTCAGCCCTATCATCATTTGATCACATGTCCAAACACACAAAATTCTCGGAGGCTGAATGTTAAAGTGTCTGAATAGCTGAGTAACAAGTGCTGAATAAGGAAGTTGACCCTTGTCCTTCACCATTGATCTATACATGTGAAACATGATAGTATGCGGCGCAGAGAACTTTTTACCAGCATTGATAGCGTACATCAGCTTTGCTTATGAATTGGAGACGTCGAGTCTTTTGGATTTGGGTCGCAGGTTGATCACAATCTTGTGAAGCAAGAAATTTGAAGCATTCATCCTCGAATAGGAAATTCGGCCTTCTGTCATTCCATCTCGAACAAGCTCCACTGTTGCACGACCAATAGACACGCTAATTGATTGAAATAACCCTCTCTCTACTCCAATCACATCAGCCAGAGTGTTCATGTCAACCACATAATCCTAGTCTCTAACACTGAAAGAGAATCTATTTGCATCCAAAAAACTTAGATCGGAATAGAAATAAGCAGAAAGTTCTGGATGGGCTATAGTAGAGTCAGAGCAAAAGCGTTCAAGTTGAAGTAAAGTAAATTTCTCCCGCAACTTCACATTCAGAAAGTCAAGAAAATCGAAATCCACACTTCTTGGGATCATCACCCCTCGCTTTAACAACTTAGAGTAAGTTTGCTTGTGTTCCTCAGAACGAAACAGATCTGATTTTGTTCCTCGAGTGTTCGTAGCAATACCCATTCTAGGCTTAAAATGAGTAAACATCTTTTCATCATCATTTCCATCAGGCTTACTAACTCCTCCAAAATGTGGATCACTTGGGAAATTTGCAAAGGCCCTATCTACGGAACCAGTAGAGCAATCCCCAAACGTTCCATTGTTTGCAAAAAGTGGGTTTCATTTCTATACCATTTTTCTTTCAAAAACTCGTCAATAATGGTCATTGGAGAGCCTCCATCCTTTAAGGCAGAATAGAGTTTGAAGTTAAAAGCAGGCTTTTGAGATCTTATGGGTTCAGCATCTTTGATAACTTCTTCCTTCGTTTGTTGCTGAACATTCTGTAGTTTAGCCTAAGGAGAATGGCGCGGTTAAGAATGTTGTGGATTCTGCTTTTGCCTTGGAGAATCTTCTTGCTCGGTAAGGTCAAAGTGCGTAGGACCCTCGCTCATATGCTGTGGTCCCCTGCTTGCAATCCTTGAAGACTTTCTTTGGAAAGACATTCTTACAGTCTTTGAGAGTTTCCGAACTCGATTCGCGAGAAAGATGAAAACTTTAAGGATTAAACTAGGGAGAAAAAGTAAGAAGGTGGAGTTTTGTGCTTTTAGGGTTTGTGAGTAAAAAGAAGAAGAAGAACATTATATAAAGCAATTGAATTGGGGTATACAAATCGTCACAATAAAAAAAAAATGCCTTTTCAAAAATAACTGTCTTTTTGAAAATAGATAACTGTTAAAAAAGATAACTTCTTTTTCAAAAAGGAATGATTGTGTAAATACAAAAACTTGGAAAGATAATATCAATCAATTACGGATCAATAGACAAACGTAAGTTTACGAAAGATAAATTTCTAAAATTCAAATAACTTATAGTCGAGATTCTTGATCTTCTGAGTCTGAACATCTTTTGGCTTTTATCCTTGAGTCTGAGCTTCTTCAGACTTTATAATATTAAGCTTGTGTCGAATAGACTCAAATTGACTTTTCTCTAGTGGTTTTGTAAAGATGTCCGCCAGCTGATTCTTTGAGTGAATGAATTGAATCAGAATTTCTCCATTTTGAACATGGTCTCTTATAAAGTGATGTTGAATCTCTATATTCTTTGCTCTTGAATGAAGAATTGGATTCTTGGTAAGATTAATCGCGCTTGTGTTGTCACATTTAATCTCAGTGCATGAGTCTTCGATTCCAAAGTCTCTTAACTGTTATTTGATCCATAAGATTTGAGAACAACAACTTCCAAGAGCCATATACTCTGCTTCTGTTGTTGAGAGAGCAACCGTACTTTGCTTCCTTGAGAACCAATATATTGTCCTGTTTCCAAGTAATTGACACGTACCTGAGGTGCTCTTTCTATCAACTCTGCATCCAGCTAGATCGGCGTTTGAGTATCCAAGAAGAGTAAAGTCTCTCTTTTTAGGATACCATAGACTTAACATAGAGGTTGTTGCAACATATTTGATGATGCGTTTCGCAGCACTTAGATGAGATTCTTTGGGATCTGATTGAAATCTGGCACAAATGCAAACACTAAACAAAATGTCAGGTCTAGAGGTAGTAAGATAAAGAAGTGAACCGATGATACTCCTGTATAGCTTATGGTAAACTTTCTTTCCTCCTTCATCTTTGTCTAGCTTCCAAGAACTTGACATTGGTATATCAGTCTTTTTGTAATTTTCCAAACTGGATTTCTTAACAAGTTCTTTAGCATATTTTTCTTGATGAATGAAAATTCCTTCCTTCAATTGTTTCACTTGTAGTCCGAGAAAGAAAGATAGTTCACCCATCATGCTCATCTCGAATTCCTCCTGCATAGACTTAGAAAATTTCTTGCACAGATTTTCATTAGGAGATCCGAAAACAATATCATCGACATAAATTTGAATAAGTAGAAAATTTTTACCTTCTCTTTTAATAAATAGAGTGGTGTCTACTTTACCTTTCACAAAGCTACTTTGGATTAAAAACTTACTTAACCTTTCATACCAAGCTTGAGGTGCTTGCTTTAATTCATATAGCGTTTTTTTTCAGTCTGAATACATAATCTGGTTTCCTTGGGTTGTCAAAACCGGGAGGTTGTTCCACATAAACTTTCTCTTGAATGAATCCATTCAGGATTGCACTTTTGACGTCCATTTGAAATAGCCTGAAATTTTTATAGCAAGCAAAAGCAAGTAATAAACGAATTGCTTCTAACCTTGCCATTGGTGCGTAAGTTTCATCACAGTCTATCCCTTCTTCTTGCGTATATCCCTTGGCCACGAGTCTTGCTTTGTTCCTTATGACTTTTCCTTTTTCATCCATCTTGTTCCTGAAAACCCATTTAGCTCCAATAATAGATTTACCTTTTGGTTTAGGAGTTAATTCCCAAACATCGTTGACACTGAATTGTCTGAGTTTTTCTTACATAGCTTCAATCCAGCTTTCGTCTGTTAAAGCTTCTTCTATGCTTTTAGGTTCTATTTCAGAAATAAGAGCCACAGCGCTAGACTCTTCATGCCTTTTGGATCTTGTTCGTATCCCTTCATCGATGTTACCAATGAAGAGTTCTTTGGGATGACTAGACTTGTGCTTCCAGTTGCTCGTTGGTCTGACAATCTGCTCATCTTTTTCTTTATTTGATTCTTCAAAATTTGTTCGTTGTTGACCTTCTGTAGTCTGAGCTGATTTAGAGGAATTAGATTTTGTAGAGTCTAGAGCAGGTTCATATTCTTCAGGTTGAGTTTGAACCAATTGATTTTGTAAAAAGTCTTGAAATTTGACATTCATTGATTCTTCCACAGATCGAGTCTTCTTGTTGTATACTCTGTAGGCTTTGCTGGTGGTTGAATATCCAAGGAAGATTCATTCGTCTGATTTTTCTTCAAACTTACCAATGCGATCATTTGCATTTTTCAAAATAAAACATTTGCAGCCAAACACATGAAAATAGGAAACAATTGGCTTTTTTCCTTTGAACAACTCATAAGGAGTTTTCTCCAAAATTGGCCTTAAGAAAACTCCGTTAATGATATAACATGCTGTAGAAACCGCTTCAGCCCAAAAACGAGAAGAAATGTTACTTTCAATTAAGAGAGTTCTTGCCATTTCTTGCAAATAACTATTCTTTCTTTCCACAACTGCATTTTGTTCTGGAGTATATGACGAAGAAAAAACATGCTTTAAACCATATTCATCACAAAAATTGCAAAGTCTTGATTCTCAAACTCACCTCCATGGTCTGTCCGAATGCTTGTTATAGTATGTTCTTTCTCATTTTGAATTTTCTTAGCAAATTTTGAGAAATGAGAGAAAACTTCAAATTTACTTGATAAAAAGAATACCCAAGTAAAACGAGAATAGTCATCTACGATGACTAAGCATTATTTCTTCCCACCAATACTTTGTATTCTAGTTGATCCAAAGAGATCCATATGCAGAAGCGGCAAAACATGATTAGTAGAAACTTGATTTATAGGTTTAAAGGAATTTCTTACCTGTTTTCCCAAAGCACATGGTGTGCATAACTCTGACTTTTGAAATCTTAGGTTGGGCAGTCCACGAACAAGCTTTTTGGAGGAAATTTTGGCTATCTGTTTCATATTGATATAGCCAAGTTTTCTATGCCAAAGATTTTCTTCATCTTGAATAAAAATTAGACATTAAGAGCTTTCTGATTTGATATCCAGTAGATAGATGTTTCCATGTCTTCGTCCAGTAAAGGATTGAGACAAATCCTTACTAGTTCCTGAACATATGCCTTCTTGAAAATTGATTTTGAATCCAGTGTCACACAATTGACTTATACTGAGAAGATTATAGTTTAAGCCTTCCACCAAGGAAACATTATTAATTGTGAGACTCCCAATCTTGACAGTTCCACATCCAATAATTCTTCCTTTGCCATTTCCACCAAAAGAAACTTTTCCACCATTTATTTGGGTAAGCTTTATGAAGCAATTTAAATCTCCTGTCATGTTTCTTGAACAACCACTATCCAAATACCATTTGATCTTTTTCTTGATAGTGACCTGCAATTATAAAAAGGATTTCAAGTTTTCTTTAGTACACATATTTTCTTGGGTCCAGGGGAGTTAGTTTCAAAATTAGTCTTTGCCCAGTTTCTCTTAACAGGTTTCCAAACTTTAGGACAATCCTTCTCAAAATGTTCCGAGCTGTTACACTTTGAACATTTAAGAGCACTTCGACCAACAGGTTTTACAAAAAAATTTTGAAAATGATTTCTATAAAAAAATTTAGTAGGTCTTTGTTTGATTCATTCCTTTACTTTAGGGAAATCAATTGAAGTAACAGTTTCCGGAGTCATTCCCAAACCTGATTTATAAAAGTAAGGTCTTTGAATTGAAAGAATTTTATCAAGTTTTTCAGATCCATTTAATTTTTTTTTTGAGATATTTGAAATGTCTTCTTTCAAGAGAATGTTTTCTTTTGAAAGAAAATCTTTATTTTCTTTTGAAGTTTTAAAATTGTTATTCAGGTTTTCAAATCTTTATTTCCAAGAAATTTCCTGTTGCCTCAGTATAGAATTTTTCTTTTTTAGTTCGGAAATCCTTTTAAGAGATACCTTAAGGCTAAGACAGAGTTCATCAATATACTTTGAAATTTTAATAGGAATTTTAAAGTTACTTACCTCAATTTCCTTGTTTGAATCTGAGTTTGAGTCTGTTTGGAATCCGAGTATGATTTTGAATTTGCCATCAGACAAATGTTGGCATATTCTTCATCACTCTCTTCACATTCTGTGTCGCTTCAAGTCTCTGTTTTAAGAGCTTTCTTGAATTTCTCTGTATTTCCTTTATTTTTCTTCAATAGAGGACAGTTAGGTCTGATGTGTCCTTTCTTCTTGCATTCGAAGCAAATCACATCTTTGTTGAACTCATTTTCTTCAGTTGCTTTATTACGAGATCTTTGAGTATTTTGCTTTCTCCAGTTGTACTTTCTTCATTTTCTGTTTAACTTTCTGAACTTTCTTATCATGAGTGCTAATTCTTCATCATCTAGATCATCTTCTGAATCTATAACATCAGAATCATTAATAAACTTTAAAGCAATTGACTTCTTACCTTTAGGACCTTCTTCTTCATTGATTTGCTCCACTTTATAAGATTGAAGTGTGCCCACTAATTCGTCGACAGATAAAGGTGCGATCATTTGTGTTTCTCTAATGGAAGTCTTGATATGATTCCAGTCTTTAGAAAGTCCTCGCAGCAACTTGTTGACTTTCATTTGCCCTGAGATTGGTTTACCATGATATGCAAGACCATTTACAATATCTGTAAAACGGCTAAACATATCAGTGATGGTTTCTCCTGGCTTCATTTTGAAAGCTTCATATTGCCCAAGAAGAATGTTGATCTTGGTTTCTTTGACTCGATCGGTTTCTTCATAGGTAACGTGCAGCTTGTCCCAAACTTCTTTTGCTGTTTCACAAGATGAAATTCGGTTATACTCAGTAGGAGATAAGGCACAATATAAAGAATAGATAGCTTTTGCATCAAGAGCTTGTCTCTTGGTTATCTCTTCTTGTGTCATCTCTCTAGCATCTGTCACTTCCTTCCCTCTTTTTGAAGTTGATGTTATTGTAGGAATAACTTCTTTTTCCACCACATCCCATTCAAGAGGATCTTTCGATCTTAGAAAAGCTTTCATCTTGTTCTTCCATACGTTGTATTCCTTCCCATCAAAGTAAAGAGGTCTGGTGTTGCTTTGACCTTCAACTAGTCCTAGAGCCAAAATACTAGCCATAGATCTTTAGCTTAAGAAGTAAAACACTTCAATAAATAAGCACACAGGCTCTGATACCAATTGAAATGGGCTAGTGAATACACCTAGAGGGGGATAAATATGTGTATATAAGAATTTTCGCAGGACTTAAAAGATATTTTTGGTTTCAGTAGATGTTGGCAATAAGACAGAATTCAACTTTTAAATGAATGAACAACAAGTAAGCATAAATAAGAAGTTCAGGGATAAGAGAAAATAAACATAGAGTTTATAGTGGTTCGGCTTAATCCAAGCCTACGTCTACTCTCCGCACCGACAGCCCACCGGCTGGATTTCACTATAAATCAAAAGAGTCGTTACGGTATCACGTCCTTGATTCACAGTGTAGAGACTTTGCTACACTTCCTCAAGGTCTCACAAGTATTTAATCTCTCTTTTGAGTACAAATTTCTCGCTCAACAATTGAATCAACAAAGAACAATGAGCTTCAAACTTTGGAATTTCTCTATTACGCACACCCTCGAATAACTAGAGCTTCTTCCTTATATACTCTTTCATGCCTTCATGTCCGTTGGCACTTTCCAAAGGAGTTCTTCCAATCTACCCGTTGGACAGAATCAATTAGGGAGATCTCAAGTTACTTAAGGAATGTGATGGTAGCCCACCAATCATGCTCGCCCATACAATCAGGATCTAGGTTTCCATAAGTAGAACCTTCGAAGTATACCTTGCCAATCAACGAATCCAATTTACTCATATCAAATTCAAAACGAATAAAAGATCTTGAAATGCCATCTCCAGCCGTGAGAAACTTCTTTAGCCGCTCGAATCAAAGCCTTAAATAAATACTTAATTCTGGATAAGTCTTCTTCGACGATCTAGTAACTGTCAATGAGGGCAGACTTTAAAACTTGAATCTGACGGTCTACAGACTTTGATGGAAGAGTCTGCAAGTGTTCAGACTAGACTAATGAAAACGTTTTGTCAACTTCAAAATACATAAGGAAGTTTTCTCCAACATCATACACCATTAAGTTAGACCCGGACTTGCCTACTCCACCTTTCCTATTAGGCGGGATCTAGAATCTACCTCCTGTCATGGGTTTCTTTCGCTGACGGATTCCTTCTTTGTGGAAGCTAAACCTCGGCCCAGACGAGGCAGCTCACTCGTTCAATCCTCTTTCTACATCTAAGCTTAACGATAGACTTCTCGGTAATCAGTCAAATCCACCGACAGCAGGGGTTGTTTTAACTCAGAATGAAGACCATTTCTGAATCTTTGTGCTTTCTCTTCAGGGTCTTCTATCAATCTCGGAGCATACTAGGAAAGTTCCATGAACTTAACCCCATATTGGTCAACAGTCATGCTCCCTTGGCAAAGACGTTGGAACTCCTCCATCTTTTGTTCCTAAGCGTGCAGAAGTACTGATCATTAAATGCTCTGAGGAAGGTATCCCACAACTGGACCACACCTTCCGGGAATACCATGTCCTTGGCGGCTCTCCACCAAACGTTTGCATTGCCTTGAAGTTGGTACACGGCCAATACCACCTTCTCCTCTTCGTTGCACATCAGAAGTGCAAATGTTTTCTCAAGGTCCTGAATCCAAAGCGATGCGACCTCGAGGTCTCCTTCACCAATGAACCTCGAAGGGTTCAGCTTTAAGAATTGTTCCACTAACTTGTGAATCGGCCTCCTAGCAGTCACATTCCCAAGTGGAACTTCAACAGGGGCGACGACAGGTGCAGCAGTAGCGGCATCCTCAGCAGTGGTGGCAACAACAGCAGTAGCGGCGGCTTGATTTTGAGCTTGCTGATCCATTCGGTTACCTATAACCTCTAGCACTCGCATAATCCCTTCGATTCTGGGATCACCAGGGGCTCCTACCCTAGCACTAATAGAAGGTGGTGCTTCACCACTAGCGCTAGCCTGTGCTAGTGCTTTACCATGGCCTTCTCGAGTATCGACCCTAGTTGACGTCCTAACCCAAGCTGTAGGTCTAACTATTTGTTTACTCGGAGTTCTTTGCTCCTGCTCACTCATGGCTCAATCTTTATACTGAAACCTGTCTTCCAAATCCACACTAGATTAGAATATGAGCGATACACACACGGCAAACAATTTTACCAGTCAACTACCATTGACATGCACCAGTCATGTATTTAAAGGTCTTCCTACTTACTATCCCATATTCATCACACCTTATCACTCCAATTTCTCATGACCACGCTCTGATACCACTAAACTAGGATGTCACGCCCCAATACTCTGAGCACATGCCCATCCCTTCTTGGTCAATATAATAGCAATGTCCCAGGACACATCGCCGACCCATTCGATTTAATACACGCATGCATAAATGGATATAAAAATCCACAGACAATAAAACAATGGGATAGGAAAGTAGGGTCATAGAATTTCAAACCACAACAAGTCTTTTATAAACAACTGGGTTTATACACAAAACTAGACTAGTTACAAAAATCTCGGCTCATCAAAAGGAACTGTCCTATGACTAACTAGTCATACAGGTTCACTGATTATGCTTCTTCCACCTTCCCAAACTCCGGGACTTCTAGCTCTCCACGACCATCACTTAGGGACCTGGAAATGTTATCCCACAACAGGGTGAGACTACGTCTCAGCAAGTTCAAACCCCTAAGACTCGATTAAGAAGAAAATTATACCCTAAGGGCTGCCTAAGCATAATAAGGCGTTAGAGGACTTATTTTGGCCTCATTTCCTTCCTGCAAGTCAGTTCAATTTATAAATACTGACCATCACATCATCCAACCAATTAGATCGACTCATCGATCAATCGACTTAGTCGATTACATGTCATTGAGATTAACACTCGGTCACCTCGATTATTCATTCTCAACTCTTAGCCACGGCCTAACGGGCACAACTTAGATTAAGTGGTTGTCACGGCCGCACTGGCAAATTTTCTATATTTTGTCATCATCACATCCCTACCTGGCAATTTTCTAGGTTTAGTGATAATCACGGCCTAACCTGGCAATTTTCTTAGATTGGGAGGTAATCATGGCCCCACTCAGCGATTTTATAGATTTAGTGGCATCACGGCCCCACTCGGCAAATTTTAGATTTATACCCACATTAATCAATTTTTTGGATAAATCCTCATAATCATCAATTCACTCAATTTTCACAAACTAGTGCTCAATTAAATAAATAGAAAGCACCACTTGAACTCAGCATAAAATTCTAGTCACCGACAATCCCGATTAAATTTCTGAAAAATAAGTAAATAATTAAATAATTACGGAAAATATTAAATAAATGCCAATAAATCCAATTTAGGCCTGTAATGCCTAATTGGACGTCGAAACGGATCCAGAAAAATTTCAAGGTTCGTTCAATAAATAATACCACGTGTCTACTCACTAAATACACTAACTAACCACCTAACATGCATCGGCAGATAATTAAATTAACTAATTATTTTTAATATATCCACCTAAACCATGCTTAATTAATCTAATCAACCCCTAAGCACAATTAGTCTACTAAGCGATGATTAGTGAGTTAAACTCACTTAATTATCAAGCTGCTCTATTCAATTCGATGGGGACGCGACGGGGGACAATTCTCTCCAAAGTGGGCCTAGGTTTCGGGGCTTAGAACCACCTCAAAACAAGCCATAAAGCTACTGCAAATCCATTGCACTTTGCCTCTATTTTGAATTGCAAAAGAGAGAAACCAAGGCTGAAAGGGGCGGCAAGTCTCGGGGAAGGTTGCACGGGCACTCGGTGGGCTGAACGGTGGCTCCGGCGAGCTTCCACAACCAGTCACAGCAGCTGGACATCCTCCTGGACGCATGGACAGAGGCGGACGACGGGCAACGAAGTCCTAGACTCCTTGCTAGTTTGGCAACCGGTGGCTCTCGGGGGGGTCTAGGGGATCTTGTTGGAGGTTGGGATAGGCAAAAGAAGGGCTAGGATGGGAGAAAAATGAAGAAAAACACGAAACGAGTGGACCAGCAGGCGGACCAATGGACCGGCGACCGGTGGCTTGTGGCGGCCATACAGGATGACAGGTGGCTCCATTCGAGGCAAGGTCAGGCTCTTTGGAACGATCTGGATGTGCTTGTCATGATGATGGGTGGATTGTTTGCTAATTTTTCCGGGAAGACCACTTTCAACTCAGATCTTTGGTGAAAGGTTAGATGGAGCAGAAATTGGAATAAAGGTAAACAGAGGAGGAAAACGGTCCGGTGGGCGTGCGGCTTAGTCGAACAACAAGGGGGCTTACTTCTCTAGTTTTCTCAAGCTTCTAAGTACCCTCAACAATAGAGAAAGCAAGGGGATTGAGAAATAAGGAGGCTGCTGCAAGAGGGGGGCCACTTAGCTTGTTTTTCCATCAAATTATCCCCTTGACTCAACCACAGCCATGTCTAGCTTCCTTGGCCACAATCCAACCACCCATGCTCCCCATCTAGAAGTTTGAAATGGTCCAAAAGTTGTGGGGGTGGGGGAAATACGAATTTCATGGGTTTTGGCAATCAAATGGGCACTAATTACTTCTCAATTCAATCCAATTTGGCCCTCATAATTTCAATTAGCACCTCAATGATCAAATCAATATTTTCCTCACCAATTGATCTCACTTGCTTCCCAATTTCGCAATAAAAAACGATCCCCTGCATTTTTTGAACAAAAAAGGCCATATGACAACTTTTTCCCAAAAAGTCTCAGGTTGCAGAAAAATCTTTTAAGATTGAGTCGACGTTCTTAGAATTTATTGTGACATGACAGAACCTTCAATTTCTGAAATCGGATTCAAATTCACGGTTAATTTCAATTCGGCGCGTTTTTAGCGTGACTTAAGCTACTAGGTAGCTTTCAAAACTTTTTAGTGCAAATGACATGTGGTCAATTTTCTTCGAGCCACAATGAACCCCTTTGACACATTGGCGACTTTCGGTGGTCGTGAAATCTCGAGGTTTCAAATATAGACACAGAGTACCAAAACGATAAAAAAAAAAATCAAACTAGTGCCGATCAATGAGAATTTTGCAATTTCGTGGAATCACCTACATTTAACCACTCATCTCAGTCAAACCGACCTATCTCTGATCTCTAATCAATATACATTTGTGCCGTAATAATCTCGGCAGATGAACACAGTCGAGCAGTCAATTTCTGGTCGAATCCTCAAGTCTATTTGCCTTAAAATCCTTAATGGCTTCCCCAGATAGTCTAGTTATTTGAAGAGTGATCGGCTCTGAGAACAGCCCTATAGGCGCGTTAATGAAATGCCCGATTAATTTAATTAAAAGCAGAAGTGAAAAATCCAGGATGTCACAGCTTGAGTGTCATAAACATTTTAAAAATTTTCATCATAAGTGTCCTGTCACATCGAATTTTCAACACTTGTAGTGAACGTCTTCAAAAAATTATGAGATTGTCACTTCCTCTAAACCCAAAACTAACCTTGAATTTCATTATTCATTGCTAGGAACATCATTCAGCTATCATAAGCCCCAAGAAAATGGAAGCATGACATAAGACAACAATTATTAGATGAGCTCATCCCGTGCTCGGTATTGCAATGACCCACATGTCAATTTTCAGTGGTTGGAATTAAGGACTTCATAATCTGCCAGCTATAGAAGGGTACGATCATCACCTGTATGATTGCGACTAAACTACTCCTCAGAATGGTAAAACACGCCAAAGCCTTCCCACAAGAGTGATTCTGATGTTTCCGCTGATCCAATCTAATTATATCCTACCAAGCAGTATCGTTCTGAATGAAATTAAAGGAATTTATAATGTTTGATATGTAAAAATTATGTTCGATTAAATAGGGACACTTTAAAATTTGTTTTCTCATTTATATCAAAGTGTTCCGTAAGCTCTATTTCATTGAAATTATAAGTACAGGCCATTGACATGTAACATATGAATGAGAGACATCATTCTAAGTCCAATTCAATGCAGATATTCTGTTATATGTGCGCAAATTCAATATGATCTTTTGAGTTCACACTTCCTTTGATCTTTTTATATATGGGAATAAAAGGTGACAGTAAAGAACATAAAGAAGTACTGCGGATGTGGGGGGGGGAGAGATTCATTGAAACAAATGCAAAAATTAAAAGAAGAAAAGAAAATGGAGAAAAAGTATTTTCAAGAAAAATTTAAAAGTTGTCATACTTCATTATCTCCGAATATGTCTTATTAATTTCAGAATTTGGACTAGGACCACTTCCCTCTCATTAAGTAGATAACAAGTTGAATAGAAAAATCTAGTAATGAATCGAAAGGTGACCCAACCCAATTTAAGATTTAATAAAAGCTAGCTAGGGCGGTTGAGGCAATTAAGAGCATATAAAGATAGGCTTGTTAGGTATCAAAAAATATTAGGTGGTGTTAATGGCCATGTCCACAGAGCCCCCACCACCAGCCATTGCAAGCTCACGAAGGCCTTGCCCAATTGTGAATTGGATTTGCTTTCTTTTTGTGCCTTGTAGAGTTTCTTTTTCTTTTTTCTTTTTTCTTTTTGGGGATAATCATCTTGAGTTTCTTACTATAGGGGTTTTGCTTGTTCTGGTTTTGAATTAGCGAGAAAAATCTGACTTTTCTTAGGCATTTTAGAATGTTGTGGAATTAAAAAGGGAGGTTTCGATGTTCATTCAGATGTCTTCCTTCGATGGTGATTCTCTCCCGACAGCACAAATATTTACTTCAACTTATAAAATTGACTCCGTCATACTAGTTTGATTTTCATTTGAGTTTTAATATATCTTTTTGCTAGAATCAAAATTTCTCCATATGAAGCTGATAAAAGCTTTTGAATTTGACACAAGATGAGTATAACTTGTTTTGTGTACCACCAGAAATCAATTTATGAGAAATTCTCTGATTGTCATGAGTTCATTGAGCATATATATATTATTGGAAAATCACTCTTTGTGAAATATTATTTTTATTTATTTATTTTTGCTATATGAGATGTATATACAGAAGAAGGGCGTTGGGTATTAAAAAGGAGATCTCAAGTAAGAAATTTGGATTATCCCAAAAGTAAAACTTATATATCTATCATCACGTGAAATTCGTGAAGCCCGTACCAAAACACCTTAAATGCACTCAATTCAATATGTGGATGGCAACCATGCAATTCAATTCCCACCGTTTTTCATGGCACATACCTAAACACTTTTTGTCTTTACCTGGTGCACAAAGAAGCGGCGCACTCCTCACTTGGGCACCTCCCAAACACTCTTCCCACATTAATTTGATTGGTTTGAATTAGTCACCTTCGATTAAGTCAACATTTTTTACGAGATTTTTGTGAATATATCCAAATACTTATCAATTGAAGCTTGTTGTAAAATTAAAGCGAAAACTAGCTAAATCTTACAATCAAATCAACACGAAATCACCAGATAAATAAACGAAGAATAATAAAGAAACACTATATATTTATGTGGTTCGGTATGAGTATCGATACTTGCTCCACTGGGAGAGTCAAGAGCAAATATTAGTCTTGTGACTAATCTAAAAATTATAGAGTAACAATCGCTTACAAGCTCAAATATTTTTCATACCTACATCACACACGAGCCCACAACGTTCATGAATAACATAACTCGATCCCTCTTTCTTTCTTAGTTGTTCGTCCTCGAATGGAAGACTTTTTCTATTTCTTTTCTGCATCTTAAAATCATGAAAAAATTTAAACCCTTTTCTTTATACGGCCAACCAACGGTGGCGCCACTTGTACGGCCTTAAGAGAAATCAATCTCTTTGTTGATCAGTCTTGGATACTTGCACAATTGCCACTGCTCCAAAGAAGATAAATAAAGTAAAGTAACATCCTTATCTTGTTCGAACTCCTAGGACATGGCTCCAATAGGTATTCAGTTAAGAATTATGGTCCATCTCATCCAATTTAGATCAGGTCTCACACACTAGTTCAAACTCAAGATATCATTTAAAAGAGCTTAAAATACTCGCAATTAATTATGCTTAAGTGATCTAAAATTAAAGAAATAACAAAATAAAACCCACACTAATATTTAGTTTCATGTAGAAACTTAACTTTGATTTGAGTTCTAATATATCTTCTTCTTTTTTTAAAATTAATTTGATTTTTAAATTTCACACAAGATGCTTACAACTTATCTTATGTGTCATTTGAAGTTAAATATATGAGAAATTATATAATTGTCATGAGCTAACCATTCACGGATATCACTAGAACATTTTACTCATTATGAAATTTTTTTCTCCACAAGTGACATATATATATATATAAGAAGGACATCAAGTACTAAAAATGACATCTCAAATAAGAAATTCGGCATGTCCCAAACATAGGAGGTACAAATTATTATCAAATGCCACAACAAATATCAAATATACGAAGTTTATGCCTCAATTGGTATTACATGTACTCAATTCCAACGGGCCTTTTAAATTAGGCAAATGAAATCTTCCATTAAAACATTTTCTTCTTGATTAAATTTTGTTGAATTTGTTCCAGAAAAACAAAGGCTCTACAAGTTTCTAGATCTATCGTAAGTAGTTAAAGTATGTGGTTCTAACTTAATTGGTGGGAGTTAGAAGTAATGGGTACAAATCTGTCCAACGTGAAATATGAAGCAAGTTTCTCTGTTTGTGACAGAGATTATAAGCACAAGAATTGATTAGAAAGGAGTATAAAAAGGCTTCATGCTCGTTCATTCATGTTCAGATCAACTACAGCTCCATAAATCCCTTGCACCAAACATTTTGATGATATAAGAAGCTCCAAAAGCTCCTTCCTTGTTCCTTTGCCGAGTAAATCCCCCACACACACACACTTGCTCTTTAACACCAAAAACTAACAGTGGCATCGTTCGATTGGTATTGGACATGAGTTCTCTCTACCCGCTACCAAAATCACCCACCCTAATAACCGACACCAAAACAATGACCGACTCTTATCTCCCTACCGTTCCTCCTTTCGATAAAATAACTATATTTACTGGAGCATTAACATGACTACTTTTTTTATGGCACAAGATTTATGCAACATTGCGGAGAAAGGATATGCAGTTCCGTGATACAAGCTTCCGGGCTCCAGCAGAGCAACTACAAAAAGTTGCAAGCGCTATATATGTCATCCAACAAAAAGTTCAGATTGGGGCACAGACCACAAAAACGTGTTCTAAAATAACGCGGAAGCCAAAGAATGTATACAATTAAATAATGCAAGAAAACAAAATCACTAAAATTAAACAAGGAACAATAAGGAAAGATTTACGTGATTCGGTCCGACCATCGGCAGCTTATTCGCAAGGAGAGCTGGCCATAAATAATCCACTAATCAATCGGAGAATTACAGAGTTAAAATCACTCACAACACTCAAGTGTTTTTCTGTCCAAAATTACACTCAAATACATAACCTTTATCCTCACGTAATTGCTCGATAGACAAATCACAAAGAACTTGCTACATTCGCGTCTTCACGAAGAAAACGCCTCAATTGGATGTTGGATTCTCTGCGCAAACTTCACCCGATGTTCAGATCTCCTTTGTGCCCCAACGAAAAGAGAACTCCACTTCAAGGCTTGAAGAAGTCAACGGCACAGACAGCCCCACACAAATCCACGTTTCTCTACTCTTCCAACGAGCACCGGCATGTATTTTTTTGGGGGGCTATAAGGAGTCTAGTTATGTGCGGCTTGAATAAGATTACAGCAACAGACTATCCGAGTTCTGATCCTAATAGGATAAGTGTGCTGAGCTTTAATCTAACAAATTCGGTTTAGCAAGCTGATCTCATCCTCTATTCAGATCAGCTTTGTATACTAATTGGATTATTTTCATATACGGCATTAAACTTGTAATATAATGTGACAACATACTAAAAGAAGAGTTTCATGATGCAACAAAGGCACGCATCAGGAGACTTCACTTTCTTCAAAATGCTGAAATAAACAATCTTGATACCCTCAAACAATAATGTGGAAGATTAAAAGGACGATTGAATCAAATAAGGGCTAATGGAGATGATATCATGGTAGTAGAAAAAATATTTGTGACACTTATTAGAGAATAAAGTCCTATTGTCACCTCTGTAGAAGAATTTAAGGATTTAAAAACCATGGTAGTGAGTGAATTAACTGACTCTCTAGAGGTGTACTAAAAAAAAAAAGGACTAATGTGACAAGATGGAGATTGCAGCAAAAACAGAGCACAACAGAGCATAAACACGGATCTCACGAAGAAATCCTCTCTCAAAGATTTTTTAAGTTCCATCGTCGTTGATCCTTCTCCATCACTCTCTAGATGTTGTCGCCACCATCATTTGACACTATTTGTTGCTTCCAAGTCTTGCGGCCCGTGCCTCTCTTCTCCCCCCCTTTTTTTTATCCAAATGTTCGAAGTTTTCTGTGCTTGCTCGATCCTTCTTTGCCAGCGCCAATCACGCGTGATGTTTTGCTTCAGACCATGCCGCCTCTAGTTAGAAATTCTGACAAGAAATATTATGTGGCTTTTTTAATTATATTTTAATGCCTAAGTGGCTATTCCATTAAAAAAACAGAGTCCACGTGGACCATGAGGTGACCTTTAATCACAAAATGACCCTTTAAGGCAATTTCCTCTCTCTCTCTCTCGTTCTCTTTGCTCTCTCTTTCTCTCTCATTCAATCCTTGTTTGACCATTTTGAAGCAGATGTTGCGGTTTGAAGGGTAGCCTTCTTGTTCTTGAGTACCTTAGGTTGGAAAGATGGCGAGAAAATAGTGTGTGGGTTTTACCCTCCACGTAGGCAAATGTAAGACCATTCAGAAGTCGACACGTGGCTCCACGTAGGCGACGGGGTCAGAGGTTCAAAATTTGCACAGCGCTCTTGGGGCCCACCACTCTGACGCTCTCTCTCCTCCGTTGGTTGCCTGTGACGCCGACGCCGATGCCCTTTCAAAGGAACCATGATGCCAACGCGCCTCTACTGGTTGCCTCCTTCGCCCCCGACTCGATGCCGACATCGACGTCGACGCCGACGCAACCTCTACCGGTTGCCTCCATCACCCCGACTCCGACACCCTCCAAGCCGGTTGCCTCCGTCGACGTCGATGCAACCTCCGCCTCTGCCTCTCGAACCCAACTCGACGCCGACGCCCCTCCGTCACCCCCAACTCCACGCCGACGCCTCTATCTCCGCCTTTGCCCCCGACGCCATCGCCAATGCCCTTTCATAATATATATATATATATATATATATATATATATATATATATATATATATATATATATTGGATGCTTTTTTCATGAGTCTTACAGTTTATTCAGTAACTCACCCGACCGTTCCAATCCTATTGGTGGAAATGTAGGTGAAGGTCGTGTTGTGGGCTGATATTTCGCCTGCTACATATGACAAGGTTGTCGTTCTATCAGGTTAATGTTGTCTTCCCTGCATTTCTATGTTAATGTTTTAGAATCTAATTGTGCGCATTGAATTTCTTGAATTCTTATTTTGTCAGGACGTCCATGGCATCGACGTGATATAGTTGTTATCTTTCGTTCTGCCAATGTTTCTATATTTAGAAACACTTTTTTTCCTCTCATTTAGAAATTGTTGATCTGTTCGCAACTCCTCATTCCCCACAGCTTCTACTTCATCTACCCAATTAATTCATTTACAGTTCAATAATTTAGAAGGAAAGTGATGGACTTTAACATTACAAAAGATAAGAAAAAAGGATTTTTAACTCCGGAAATCAATATAAATATTAGTTCTAATAAAATTAGTTATCCTACTAAACTATTAGCATCAATAAAAAATATTTGGCAAAACAATTTTTTAAATGAGTCATTTTCCTTTGTTGAGATCCAATACATGAATGAAAGAAGCAATGTTTTACTAACCACTTCTTTTTGTTCTTCTCGAAATTATTACAGGGCTCAACTGATTCAACAACTAGATCAGTGGAGTTATCGTATTATTAGTCTAGGGTTTAACAGGAATCACACAAGGGTAGATTGATCCAATATAAACCTCTGGTAAAATGCCCGCCCGTAACGTAACCCAACAGATAAAGTACATTCCATAGTCCGTTTTAGGGATTGGCGACTTACCCATTCAGTGACTTTGGCACTGGACGTTCCCAAAATGGGTACTATCGCATCGGGTGAATTCAATACTAGACGCCTGTTGGCATTCCAGCCTTCCTTCTCCTTTCAGGGCCTATCCGAAAGAGAATACAATACTTCTTGGTCGTGAATATCTAAATAGTACGAACCATTCCGTGGATATCTTTGCTTCGGAACAAAACAATTAGAATTAGGCTCGGTCAACTGGAATGTGTATTATCCATATAGGGGATCTTCCAATCGAGACGATCCATCGACCTGCGACGAAGAGAATGATTTATGCATAAGAATCTCCAGTTCAATGATCTATGTTATTTCTTTGTCAAGTGGCGGTAGCGGCCATGAGCCAGCTCATGTTGGATTCGTGGGTGAAGGGATGCTAGCAAGCGCAATATGTGGTGATGTTTTTGCTTCTCCACCGGTTGATGATTTTCTAGCTGTATGTTTTCTCATGATTATATGACTAAACAAGGAAAATGTCATGGATCTCTTGCTTTATGTTTTGTCTCCTTGTCTATGAGATTCATTTTGCTCTATTTATATATTTCAGGGCATCCGAGCTATAACTGGTCCAATGGGGTGTCTACTTATTGTCAAGGTACTTCCTTTACTTTATCCTATCACCTTATAGAGTATTTTGGCATACATGTAAACTTGTGTATACAAAGGGAAAAACTAAAAAATTTGTAAATGGCACTTTCATTGCCACGGAAATTCCGGGAGTTTATGCGGTTCTAGCAGCCGCATAGACCACAAGTACTTATTTCCCGTGCTATGACATCTGTCCAAAACAGAAGATCTAAGGAAGAAGGATTACAATCTCCCTTTTGTAGAATTATACCGGTGATCGCTTGAACTTTGGATTGGTTGCGGAGCTGGCTAAATCTGAAGGTTACATGGTTGAGGTACTTCCCCTATAATTACTTCTAGATGTGATTGTGATTTTAACATATGTTGGAGACTGGTGTCAAAAGGTTATGCCTTATTGCAGATGGTGATTGTCGGAGATGATTGTGCTTTAGCTCTCCCTCGAGGCATAGTCGGGAGGAGAGGATTGGCAGGGACTATTCTAGTTCACAAGGTTTGTGGTCTCTTTCTCTCTTAAAGGTTGTGCTTTAAATGTCCCTTTTGGCACTAAACAAGAATCTTTTCCTTCCCCACTTCTCATGGTCCATCTTGTATCCTTAATTTTGCCACCATCACTTTCATCTATTCGAGTGACTACGTCAACTTTAAAAACTCTCGTATTTTCTTGTTGTAATAGATCTTTAACATAGGAAGCTCCTGTTTTGGCAAATCAATTTGTAGAAAGTTTTTGAATTTTTAATTAAGAAAGTCAGAAGGACATCCCTTTCAGATTATTCTTCTGAAGTTTTCATGCATCTGGCAATATCTATGGTTCATTGTTGTTGAGAGACTCCACACTTCTTGCCCTACGTTTATGAGTAGTGAAAGTGAAGAATACTGATATGATTCTTTGCTTTCATTTTTCAATATAAGGTCACCGGAGCTGCAGCCGCAGCTTGGCTCTCACTTAAGGATGTTGCAGCAGAGGCGAAGCGTGCATCAGAAATGGTTGGGACGATGGGT
Source organism: Eucalyptus sp. ANBG9806169 (assembly GCA_014182395.1). Classification (NCBI taxonomy): domain Eukaryota; kingdom Viridiplantae; phylum Streptophyta; class Magnoliopsida; order Myrtales; family Myrtaceae; genus Eucalyptus; species Eucalyptus sp. ANBG9806169. The sequence continues at coordinate 23,363,335 of CM024582.1, forward strand.
GTTGCATTATCCGTTTGCACTCTACCAGGTCAAGCTTTTCACGACAATGTAAGTAATGTTCCCTTATAATTGGATATCGTTGTTTCTCATAAGATTTCCTTTTATTAATTTTTATGCCCATCTGCACATTCTACTTCATGGCAGGATTCAAGATTATTGGGCGAACTACATGTTGCTCTTTTGAAGTCAGTAATTAGAGACATCGAAGATGTTGCAAGGACACCTGCTACTGGTTTGGGTATAAATCAATATAATGCTGCCTAATTCCCTCATGATGGCCAAAAATTGCATGTACTATGCACATGGATATTCTAAACTTGGAAAGATTTCATTATTTAATCAAATTCATGGGAAATAAGAATGTTATCCTTGAAAATTTTAATTGCATGAAAATAAGAAGTGAAGATACATTCTCTTGGGTTAATTTAGGGAGGTAAGGAAAGTGATATCTTGAAAAAAAAAAAAAAACGCTGAACGTAAACCTATATAAACACATTGGTTCACGAGAAGGGGCTTGGACACAATACATGCAATAATGTCTTGCGGTTGGTCTATTTGGGATCAAAATTGAATGTGTTGCCCCGGTAATAGGGACCCGAAATGGGTCATCAATATTTGTAATTACAACTTGAGGATTTAGATGCATGTCATGTTATTCATTTTGAAAGAGTGAATAATAAGAATCGCCTTATATAAAAAGTCACTGAACATAAGAATTCAGACATTTTAAATAAGAGTATCGAATCCAAGTCATGGTAGGGATACTAATACTGACATGCAAAATTTATCCACAAGATGATGCATTAATTTGTCTATGGAATTAGTCGTTTTTGGATTAAATCAACATTTTTTCTTGAGATATTTATGTTTACTGTTTACTAATTATAGCAATTATGGTAGATACAGGTTCTTCTTGATTGGAGCTTATAAGCTGTTATAATGTATCCAAGTTCCTGTTGATTAAGGGTCTGGCAGATGATTACGCCAAATTGTTTCAAGATCGAAAAAAGAAAAGAAAAGAAAAAATTCATTCTGATATTTAGTTTAACTTATAAAATTGGCTTTGCCAACTTTGATTTCAGTTTTAATATATCTTTTTCTAGAATTAATTTTTCTTCATATGAAACCAGTGGAAGTTTTTGAATTTGACACAATATGAGTATGATTCTTCTTGAGAAGTTATATAACTGTAGCTGACCAAACATATATGTCATCAAAAATTCACTCTTATTGAAATATATTTTTTCCTGCTAGATGAGATGTATGTACGAAAGAAGGGGATTCAATGGTAAATAAGAAACCTCAAGTAAGAAATTTAGATTATCCCAAAAATAAAAATTATAAAAAGTGTGAAGTCATTGCCTACGTGCATTTAATTCGATACGAGCTATTTAATTTAGGCAGACCCTCAGGAGATCCATTAAATCACAAGGCTCGACAACTCTTTCACGTTTTTCATGGAACATACCTGAACTCTTTTTGTTTTTACCTAGCACAAAAAGTGACCAACACATGCATTTGTCCGGTTGTACCTCTTGAACTTGAAGCGCTGGGCTTGGGCACCCCCAAACAATCTTCCCGTATTAACTTGATTTAAGGATAAGTACATTATAGGCTCAAAAACTTATTACGAAAGTATAATTAAATTTTAAGACTTTTAAAAAGTGTAATGAAGTTCTAAAACATATCATGAAAATTGATTCCTAAAACTTTCAGAAAATGCAATCAAGTCTTAAAATTTAATAAAGTAATTCGATTAAATCCTTTCGTTGATTGCACTTTTTGAAAATTTTAGAATTAAATTATATTTTCATGATAAATTTTAAGATTTTTAGTGCATTAACCATTTGATTTAGTTGAATATTGATATCTACTCCACGAGAAGAGCCACTAGCAAATAATCCAATCATCAATATGAGGATTACAAAGTAATAATTACTCACAAGTTCGAGTATTTTTCATATTTAAATCACACTTGAGCCCACCATATTTATAAATAAAACAACTCAATTGGATGTGCATATCCAACATGTAAAATGAAGCATATTCTTTTTGACAGAGATTCTTAGCACAAGAGTCGATTAGGAAGGGCTTCATGCTCGTTCATTCATGTTCAGATCAACTACAGCTCCACAAATCCCTTGCGCCAAACAACCTGATAATAGAACTAGCTCATTGTTCCTTCGCCAAGTAAATCTCACACACATACACACTTGTACAGTAACACCAAAAATTAGCAAATTCGTTAGATATTTGGTTCGCCGAAAATGACTAATTAAACCGAAAATACTGTGCACTTAACAAAAACATATGCGCATAAAATTAAGAAAGTGAATTCCTCATCTTGAAAGGTGAACACCTTCTGAATTGCTCCTCTCTCCTAAGGCCTTGACGCTCCAAGACAAACAATCTCTCTCTCTCTTCTCGCTAATCTCGTTAGTCCCTCTCTCTTATCATTACGCGGGCATCGCTTGATCATTGATGCTTGCCTCTCGATGTTGAGCTCCTCTGTGGCTGCTGCATCTTCCCCGAGCAAAATGGCGATGATGATGGTGAGCGCTTTGACGTCAAGCTTGGTCGCCACTTCTTTTGATCGCCGTCCTGGCTTCTGATTCGACTTCTCTCGTCACCATCCCACGTTCACTACAGCGAAATTTTACTCTGCAACCTACGGAGGGACCATCTCGTTATCGTTCCCCGCATGTTTCGTGCCAATCCAGGTAATTTTGTCCCCTGCTAGACTTAATTTGCTTGCTCTGTCTTTGTTTCTCTCTCTTCTGTAAGCTCACGATCGTTTCATGAAACGAACCTGTTCTTGAAGAATTTTCCTTTGCACCAACACGACGGGTATCTCTCGAGCTTGGGTTTCTCTTTTCCGATTGACTCTGCATCAACAACTGTGGCACGATTGCGGCTACGGCTACAAGGTGGCTGGTCGTGAGGCCATCGCGAGGAAAATCCAATTTTGAAGAGATTGAGATCGGATCTCGCTTTGCTTTTTGACAAAACGTGATGATAACGTGTTGGATGAAAGATGGAGAAGAAGGGACGTGCTCTGCACTCGCCTCTGTAAGAATTTGTGCGTCAGAGAGGAAGGTCAGAAGACCTTGCGTTCAGAATGAGAGTCCGGTTAGATGCTAAAAGTAGGTCCCGACAGGATGAGGCCGTAAAAGTGAATATTTCGAAACTTCCAACATCCTTCCCAAAATAAAAGGAACAAAAAGAGATTTACTATTTTAGACAGCCGTTATTAAAATCCTCCATGTAAGTAACCGAACCACTGGGGTTTACCCCAGTGGCCACCCTTCCAACTTAGAAGGGAGAGGTGGGGAGTTTAAATCCCCACATTCTCAGGGGGATTGAAGTGGGGACGAATTAAGTTTCAAGAGTAGGTTTCGACTCCCACGCTCTACAAGGAGGTAGAGCAAAAGTCTGAGAGTAAAAATTAAAGTAGGAGTAAAATAAAACGACCAAAAAAAAAAAACTGTAAGTAACCGTTAATTATGTACGGAGAAAAGCCCCCTATCTGGTGAAAACTACAGTTCTCCAGCCTTAATGAACAAAACTCATATTTTCCGTATGAACTGCAAACAAAACAAGATATAAAAGATGAGATTTGTTGCTTTAATAAATATCCAGCGATCGGGAGTGTCCTTAGAGAGGAGTAGCAATAGCTGAATATCAAGCTTACTATTGTCTTCCAAATTCCAATTGAGCTCGGCCGCCGTTAGAAGAGTTATCAATTTTGCTACATTGTTGGACGAATGATAATTTTATTGTTTTGTAGGGGACAATTGTCCAAAAGTCCTAAACCTATTGCGGTTTTGCCAATTCAGTCCTAAACCTTTCAATCTTGGCGATTGAGTCCTAAACCCTGTCGGTTGCCAATTGAGTCCATCGGCCAATTTTGGCCGGAAAATGCTGCGTGGACACGACGGTGCCACGTAGGACCGCCGGCGCCGACGTGGACAATTTTTAATAATATTTTAATATTTTAAAAAAAATTGATTTTTTTTAATATTTTCTATTTTTCCCTCTTTTTCTTTTTTTTGGGCTTTCCCTTGCCCTTTTCCGGTGGCCGACCACCGGCCACGCTAGCGGCCGGGCCTCCCCGCCACGGGAGGCGAGGCCGGCCGGGCGACGGCGACGCGAGGCGAGGCCAGCCGGCCCCTGCGAGGGCCGGCCTCGCCAAATCTAGCGAGGGAGCCCTCGCCGGGCTCGCCCTCGCCCTGGGCGAGCATCGGCCTCGCCTCCGGCCGGCCTCGCCGGATCTTGTTTGGGGGAGGCCGACGCCGCCCGGGCGAGGGCTCCCCTCGCCGGATCCGGCGAGGCCGGGGCTAGCCTCGCCCGTGGCGGGCGATGGCGACGCCGGGCGAGGCCAGCCCCGGCCCCGACTTCGCCGGATCTAGCGAGGGGAGCCCTCGCCCCCCGCCCGGCGGCGTCGGCCTCGCCGGACCCAGATTTGGCGAGGCCGCGCAGGCGAGGCCGATGCTGCCCGGGCGAGGGCGAGCCCCGGCGGGCTCCCCTCGCCGGATCCGGGCGAGGCCGGCCCTCGGGCTGGGGGCTGGCCTCGCCCCGCGTCGCCATCGCCCGGCCGGGCCTTGCCTATGGCGGGCGAGGCCCGATCGGCCGTGGCCGGTGGGCCGTCGCCCGTAGCCAATGGCCGGCCACGAGAAAAGGGCAAGGGGAAAGCCCAAAAAAAAAAAAAAAAAGGAAAAAAAAAAGAGGAAAAAACAGAAAATATTTTAAAAAAAAAAAATCAATTTTTTTAAATTATTAAAAATTGTCCACGTCGGCGCCGGTAGTCCTACGTGGCACCGTCGGCGTCCACGTCAGCATTTTCTAGCCAAAATTGGCCGGATGGACTCAATTGGCAAACTGACAAAAGGTTTAGGACTCAATCGGCAAGATTGAAAGGTTTAGGACTGAATTGGTTAAACTGCAATAGATTTATGACTTTTTGGACAATTCTCCCGTTTTGTAGTCGATATAGGGAAATGGAAGGCAAGCAAACATACAGTGTTTTCTAAGGACGACTCCGGTAGAAGCCTTATAGAGGAAAATGGGGCGAAGATATTTGTTGCGGCAAGGTCTTAAACAGGTCGACGAGATCTTCCCTGTCCAAAAAAAGGTATGCCTAGGTCCACCAAAAGTCGCATCTTCACGACCGTGTGAAAATGCTCTAGATTAGGATTATATGCGTGGACAAAAACTTTGAATTGTTAACACCACAAAAATACCAAATTCTATCCATCGTGAGGTAAATACTTTGAACTCCTTTTTATCACTAAAAATCCTAAATTTGTCAATTGTGAGACAAATAATCCAAACTTTTTTTTTATATTATAAAAAATCCCGAACTTATACCAATATGACAAATATAGAAAGTAATATGTTACACATATAAAAGTTTGTGTTTTTTCCTGACACGAAAAAAAAAAAGTTTGGAGCATTCATATTACAATTGACAAGTTTAAGGTTTTTGGTGATACCAAAAAAAAAAAAAAATTGGTATTTGTATTATGATGGAATAGTTTGGAGTTTTTAGTATTATTTGCCCAAAATTGAATTTATGTTGTCTTTATTTTGTGAAAATTAAATAATTTGAAAAATATTTTCCTAAAATTAATCACATATATCCCTTAAAACCATTAATCAATGAAAAATATCTTTATTATTTATAAATAATTATAGAAGTAAATTATCATCGGTGATGAAAATATTTTTAATTAACTAATTATTTCAAATAATATATAATTATTTTTAATTAATATTCTTTAAATTATTAATTTTTTGAGTTGTGATATCCCAAAATCTGGCCCCGTTCGAAATATATGAAATGATTATTTCATTAATGCATTGATAGTCAATTTATTCTGAACTAATCACTCATGAATTAACTAATTTATTGAACGAGGTCGTAAAGAGTTAAAACGTGAAAGATGAGAGAATTTGATTCGGGATCGACCGCTCAACCATAAAAATCGACAAGGGTCAATACTACGCTATTATAAGTCAATTGACAAACGAATATAAATCGATTTGACAAAAGTACATAGTCGGTTCGCGAGTAATTCCACACGATTACAATACTCACATCAAATGATGATAAACCGATTTTCTATTTATCTTGTACTCATGGTACGTAATTGAACACTCGCGATTACATGACAAACGAGGGTCATCCACAATTCGAAGAGGCACAGACGTGAATCGAAAATTATCGACCACGAGTCAACCTCATGAAAACCCCTAAAAGCCACCCAATAGTTTATATTATACTAAAGTCGCATTTGATCGGTTTTAATTACGAAATTTAATTTAATTTCGGGTATCGAACTTTCAAGAGTTTCAAGACTAATTTATTGGGTGTCACCTCATTTATCTGCAAATTATTTGCGAGTTCAAAATTTTTCAGAAAAAGGAATTATCGAACGAAAATTCGAAAACTTTAAAGGGAATTGGACCCAATGGCAGAGTTGTCAATTTTGGCCAAAATCTTGGCTTAAACGAAAAAGGAAAACAAAAAGATTTAAGGGGACACAATGCTAAGCCAAGAGGATTTTTAGGAAGAGTTGGTGAAGAGAATGATGGGATTTTGGGGAAAAATCTTGGAAAAATCCTCTCTCTCTCGTCCATCCCCTCCTTCTGCCGACCTTACTCCACTTTCTCTCCCCCCTCATTCTTCTTCCCCTTCTTCTTTCCTTCCTTCTCATCCTCTTCCTTTTCTTCATTTCCGTTTTCTCCATCATTCCACCCCCTCATCACCGCCATTTTCAACACCACTTTTCACTGCCATCTCCACCACCACTCACCACCGCTCACACCACTCCTCATCACCGCAAGCCATTGCCCAAGCTGAGCCTTGCCGAGCCGCCCTTTAACACGGCTTGTTTGTCGAGCCACCTGTGCTGCCACCGCTCAAGCCACACTCATCCTTTCCCACGCCACTTTTGCTCGCCATCCCTCATTCCGCCATCTATCATCCTCACCTCAAGCCTCCACCACCGCCGCCCCTCCCCAAGCCAAGAGGCCATGAGTCTCAAGTGACTTTGCCAAGCTGTTCAAGCCAAGAATGCCGCGTCCTTAATGCCGTCGCACTGCTATTGCCGTGAGCTCGTCGCCGCCGGAAAACCAATGAGTTAACTCATAATCCTTTATTAGGGTGTTAATTGCGTTTAGGGGCAAGTTTAGATTATGGTTAATGGCAGTTAGTGTTAGTTAGTTATGGTTAAGTATGGATTAGATTAAGGCTAATGAAGATTAGTCTTAATTAAGGATGATTAGTTTAAAGTAACCGCGATTAATTTAATTAATCATGGTTAATTTAATTAATTGTAATTAGATTAATTAATAACCATGAGTTTTAATTAATCACAATTAGTTTAATTAATCATGGTTAGCCTAGTTAAGCGCAATTAACTTATTTAATCATAGTTAGCTTAATGAATTGTAATTAGCTTAATTAATAATGGATTAGTCAATAATTAGAATTTTATGCTTGATTTATTGAATGAAATTATGCATAATTTTGATTGTCTAAGTTTGTAATGCCATGATACTTGATTGCCCAAATCATCTATTTTAAATGCTATTTTTCAAAGAATGTTTTATTGGTAAGAAAAATAGTAAACTTTAAGGTGTCATGTTTGGACACTGTGTTTTACCTGTTAAATGGGGCAATAGGATTTTAAAATGAAAGCGTGCAAAGTTTAGTATGTTGATTTTAAGTACGTGACCACGTGCGATTATTTTATCGGAATTTAACGATTTTTCGAGGTTTGTTATTTAAGCGCAAACTCCTTTGCATTGGGTTAATTGACGGCAGATAAGATTGGCTTGAGTGTTGGCATGCTTAAGTGGTTACCTAATTGAACTAATTACCCAACAGGAGTTTAAGGACGATGCTCGATGTTTATCGAATGCCCAATAGGGGTCCAGATGTCGAGTCGCGATTAAGATCGGACCGATGCTCCTTATGGAATGCCGTCTAGGCAGGAGTTTTAGACGACACCATGCTCGATGGGGTAAGACGATGCCCGATTATGCCGAAAACCGTCAACTTGTGTGTTGACCATGGTCCGATGAGTCGTAATAATTGGAACAAATGTGAATGATTATAATGCATTGCGCTTGATTATGAGGTAAAACTATTAGGTATAGTATGGGACAGGCCAAGACAGGTTTTATCTTATAATCGAAACCCGTGTGAATGCTTGGTGCATGAGAGTTAAGTGTTCTGATTCTTGATTATGTTCGTTGTATTGATAGTGGTATATAAGATGTACTAATATGTAGAGGTGTGACAAGACGAGGTAAGATTGTATGCCGTTGCATGTTTAGGCTACCTCTGAGGCAAATTAGCGTCCTAATCAATGTTTAGGAGGTTGATTTGCTAAGATTCATATCTCACCCCGTTGTTATTTAAATATTTTCAGGCCTGTAATTTGGAGAACCGTCACATGCGATTTGGGATCCTTTTGGAGACGAGGGATTGGCTTGGCATTAGTAAAGTTTAGGTTAACCCTGACCCTTGTTGGTTTTTTATAATAGTTTGTAAATATGAAATTTCTTGGGGTTAACAAGTTTTTAACTAGAAGTAATGTTTTTGAAAATGGTTCTTGTGATGGTTATACTATCCTCTTTGTTGATTGACTGTGAGTTATTTTGTATGTGTATTTAATTGAAAGATAAAAAGAATGGGTCAGTGACGAATCTTGGAACGTCGCAATTAATTGACCGTTGAAGGATGCTCATACGCTCGGGGGTTTGGAGCATGACAAAAACAATTGTAACTTTACACTGTTGAAGTTCTCCGCTTTTATGGTTTCCTCAAATAGAGTGCTCAACAGGCGCTTCTAAAATCTGAAGCTCACGGAGGAAGTCGTTCCACTTTGGAGCGACACGACAAATCTAATCGTATCCGAGTCCGTCCTCCTCTTTCACTTTTTTGTTATCATGAAATGACCGTAATTTGATACGAAAGGATTAGATTTTTAATCCTTGGATGAATATCGTCGTGTATGGGGTTTGATGCAAGATCCTGATGGGTTTCCTAGGATACAGAGCTTTGCTTAGACATCGCCCATTAGGACATTTCATCCATGCATAGTTTTAAGTGATAACATAAATATAATGATGACATAGCAATGTGAATAAGAAAATTTCGACATACATAAAGGTAATTTTGAGGTTATCTTTTTATTAATTGACATAAGGGTTATATCGTGATATATGTGTATACGTATTCAAGAGTCGTCAAGTGAGTGGGGTTGGGTCCACTCGATAATATTCATACCCAACAAAGAATCGATGCATTTAACTTATTTCAACCCATTTATATGCAAACAAATTTAGTAACTTATAACCGTACCCGACTCATATTTGACATAACTTATATTACTAAAACATACTCATATTTAATCTAACCTATGAAAAACCGTACCCACTCATTAAAAGTCTATTAAAATCCATATTAAAATGAATATAGTGTCTCAATTGCTTTTATTTCCATATAATTTTTTTGGTAAATATTATTTTTGCTTTGCTCTTTCTGATTTTCAATGCATTTTGATATTTCTCTTCTTGAAATAAGAAAAAATAAAGCCCACGCAATAAAAAAATTATATAATGACAATTGTTGCTAATGATTCTGATTAATCTTCAAAATATAAATTTCATGAGGACTCCGATTATAATCATCGCATACGTACACACACTGGCAATCTCTCCATTGGATTCTCTTATGGGACACAGCCTTTGTTTTTTATTTTGGTCAAAATGATGACCTTCATTAATAAACTGGAGTTTGAGACACGTGAATATTCAACATCAAAACATAATAAAGACCATGGAGAGTGGTGGAAGTAATCATCCAATTCGAGACAAGGGAGTCCCCTGGATGGGCATTCATTCACCACCCAATCCGCAACTTGATTTGCATTTCTAGGGCAATGGGCCAGCGTAACACTATTCAAGCGGGCCAGATGCACTTGGCAATCCAACACAACTGACTGAACAGCCCATGGACTTTCAGTATTTTGGAACATACTTCACAAGCTCTACTCTCACGCTCTCAAGCCATCTAATCCATCATTTCTACGAGAAAAGTCCCTGACCGGCATTTCTTCGAACGGCTCGAAAGCAAACTGAACGAATTACGAGAATTTCGATCCATATACCTCCAAAACACCCCAACCAAAGCAATCTCTGAAGTCAATTAGAATCCCAACACGAACCAAACTTACCTAAGGGAGCCATCGGGAAGATTAATGAAGCGTCGAATGTCCCTGGTGTGGTCCTCAGCGTCTAACAATTTATTCCGCGTAAGCCCATGCACGGAAGCCACATCTTTCCTTCGCCACATGAGCGACCGACTCCGACACTCCTCCCTCCATTGTTGTAGCGGATGGGGAAGAGGGCGGTGTTGAGCTTCTTCAGCTGCATCACGCGGTCCAGCAAAATCAACGTCTCTCGACCAGCCCCCATTTCTCTATCGCTTCAGAAACGCGCAGAGAGAGAAAGAGCGAGAGAGAGAATTGGGGATTGTGCGTGGGAGGATTTGGCTTGGTTGGACATGGTGTTCAATTTGAGATCCCAGAGATAGAGAGAGTGAGAAAGATGAATGATATTGTTCAACTCAAGTGAGAGAGCGAGATCGAGTGAGGTGAGAAAAAGTCCTAGAGGTAGATTGGATTTGAGTAAATTGTAAATTCATTTAGCAACCCATATTTTCTTGGGCTTTACTCTTCTAAACTCATTTATAACCCACTTTCTGAATTTAACAAAGGGCCAAAACCACCGAAAACCTTAAATTATGCCAAGTATGGAACATTTACTCTAAACTTTTTTTGTGCTAGCCAGGGTGCGTGCACCTAAAGATAGTCCTCCCGACATTGGTCTAGGGCTATTCCACATGGAACAACAGTTTGCACATAGCTCAGATAGTTCAAACAAAGTTGTATGTGTGATATGTTTATTCTCCATCAAAGTTCTATCAACGAAAACAATGAAAACTGCACACATGGACTCTCGAAAGCAAATAATTTTAATAGGTGTCCACACGGTTTAAGTGAATAAAAATGACATTACTTTGACTGAAAAGTCATCTAATGGAATTTTGACCGAAAATAACTATCACATAAGTAAAAGTTTATGGTTTTTCTATGTCATGAGAAAAAGTTTAGGATAAATATTTCACAATGAGCATAGTTTAAGATTTTATATGTCACAAAAAAGTTCAAAGTAAATATGTTACTTTGGGCACAGTTTGAGTTTTTTTTTTTTTTTTTTTTTTTGGCCTTTTCCCTTTAACAAACTCATATAGGCTGCGTTTGGGAGTGACTTTCGAATGAGCTTTAGGCATCAAAAGCCCCTTGGGCCAAAAAAATGGTGTTTGGGAAACCACTTTGAAGTCTCTTAATGGGAAAGCAAACATTTGCAAGGCTTTGAAAGCCTTCTGAGGACATGCCCACGCGACTTCTCGTTCACTTTTTTTTTTTTTTTCCAAAATTGTCCTCACGAATTTTTGGTTTTTCCGGGTGTGTGCCCTTGTATGGACACTGTTCATCTTCTCCGGACCGGCGGCCGCTAGAGGGACGCCGCGACCTACGCGATCGTCATCGGAGATTCGAGCGACCTCCGCAAGTCGCAGATCTGGTGCGACCAGATGCGGTCGTCGGCGACCGTCGCCTGCCGCACCGCGACCTCCGCACGGAGCTCGTCGGGGCCGCCCGACCCATCTGGTCGCAGGTCTGGTCACGACCAGATCTGGTGCCGGAGGCTCGAGCGGCGGGTCGCGGCGGGGTCGCGCGACCTCGCTGCCCTTGGATCTGGGTCGCGGCGGCATTGCGCGACCTCCCGCGACCTCACCGCCCAGATCCGGGGCGGCGCGGTCGCGCGACCCGGCCACGACCCAGATCTGGGGCGGCGAGGTCCTCCCGCGACCTCGACACCCCGGATCTAGGTCGCCGGAGGAAGAGGAGGCGTCGCACGGGAGCCGCCCCAAATCCGGGGTCGCCGAAGGTCGCGACGGCATCGCGTGACCTCTCCGCCCCAAATCCGGGGTCGCGAGAGGTCGCCGATAGCCGCTGCCCTTGTCGGTCAATTTTTTTTTTTAATTTTTCTTTTGATAATTTTTTTTACCACAAAACCCCTTTGTAAATGTAATTCCCCAAACACTATTTTTGCTGAAAGTACTTTACAAAGGGCTTTCAAAGTATAATTTACCAAACACGGTTTGAATTTCGGAAAACACCTTTAACTCAAAAGTCTTTGCATTTTTAAAGACTTTCCCCAAAAGTGGTTCCCAAACGCACCCATAATTGCTCAAACTATCAAATATGGGTTAAGAAATTGGTTTATAACCCAATTTGACAAATCTAATATATTCTTAAGGCATAACTTCCAATCTTAACGAAGTTTAGCAACAATTGAGGTTAAATGCTTGATCTCATAAGTTTTAGAGCTTTTAGATCATTTAATTTACTTATAATTGGATCATTATGAATTTAAGAGTTATTACTAAATATGTAGCACGGGTCAAAGTTTATTCCAAAGAAAGAACATCCCGTTTTGAAAAAGTACGGCTAAAATTGAGTCAAATGCTCAATTTTGTGAGGATTAGCGCTTCCAAATCATCTAATTTACTTAAAATTATATTCATCTTAATTCTAGAAGAATTTCTCAAAATTTGGAGCACGAGTTGTGGGTCATGATTTATTCTAAGAAAGAATCTCCAATTTTGATAAAGTTTGGCTATATACATATGCATGTATGTATAAACTTTATTGCAAAAAAAAAAAATACTTAGATAAATTGAGATTTTAGAGAGTGCTACTAATGTCGAAAAACTAAAATAATAATTTAGAGAGGATAGCACGTAGAAAAGTGATAAATAAAATAGAAAAACAAAATAATTTGATGTCAACTGGTTAGTGTATTAATTCTCTAGTGGTCAAACATATGCATAAAGCAAGAACTCATTCTTTCATTTAATTGGCATAATTGGGATAATCTTGTTAAGCATGCCTACACCATAACTGTAACGGCCACTTGCATTACTTAATTTACGTTGACATGTAAATTTCAAAAAAAAAAAAATAATAATTTTACGTGATGATAAAAAATAGGTTGACTAAATTGAATATATCACATACAAATTGATTGGATTAAAGTGGAATTTGTTTTTATATGTTGAAATTTACTTTTGCGCTAAACTTCAAATGAACTTAAGAAAAATGGAATTTAGAAAAATAAAATAAAAAACAAAGTGATAAAATGAAAAGGAAAAAGTTTGTCTCTGATCTAAAAAAAAAAGGAAAAATTTAATTAGGTGCATTATATTCTATAATAATTTAAGAACATTTTAAAAATAAAAATAAAAGCAATAAGTGGGTAGTGGATTAAAAAAATCCAAGCGCATTTGCATCAATTCTATGCTCCCACTACTCTCCTTCCTATACATCCCCCCCACCCCAAAAAGAAAGCAAAAAAAAAAAAAAAAAAAAAACACCTTCCTGTCGTCTTATTTTATAGATAAATGAATCAAATGTCATTGACACTTAAGAAAAATATTGCTTTAGCAAATGAATAAAAGTTGCTAGTTTGATTGAGGAGTTACTCCTATTTTTTTTGTATGGTTTGACGTTCAATTACAAAGATGTAACGTACCCAAAATACTCTTTTACTCTCTCCATCTCTCTCTAATAAAGTGATTAAGCAATAATGCCATAAGTATGTGACGGCCATATCCTATAATCGCGACTCGTTAATCAAATCATTGATGCTTGATAGTTTCGATATCCATCTCTTTTGTAAATAAGATGACTATTAGTGTGATATATAATCAAAGGTCTCATTATATAGTTCTTACAATATATGAATTGCGGTGAATACACTCACCGAGCCTTGATGGCCTCTGGTGAGGCTTGAGCTCACTAGAATCAAGCGAGCTCGACCCTGTAGTAGGCAATCGACCAAAGAAAAAGCAAAAATAAAAAATAAAAAATAAAAAGTAATTAAAAATTCGACTTAAAAAGTAAAGAAAAAAAAAAAAAAAAAATAAAAAATTATTAAAAGGAGTGTACAGAGGTCCATACCAAATAATAAAAAATATTTTCTAGTTTATTTTCATTTTTCAGCTAAGCATATGAAAATATTGTTATTCTCCTATAAAAATAATTTCTAGAAATTCATCACTTTTTATTATTTTATTATTTTTTAAGTTTATTTTTGGTTTCTATGTAACATTGACTTGATCAAGTACAGTAACTAGGTAATCACTTCTTCATATGGACAACATTTGAATAGTCTTGCAATTACAAACCATGAGTAGTATATACACTTAAACTAAATATATTCAACCACTAGGATTCGCCTTCCTTCCTGGAAGGGGGAGGTGAGGGGTTCAAACCCGAATGGGGGAATGGGGTGGGGACGCGTAAGTTTCAAGAGTACAAACCAAAATCCGAGAGTGAGTATAGAATACACTTGACCAAAAAAAAAAAAAAAACTAAATATATTCACAACGCAATGGACTCATGCTCCAAAATTTTATCCCTTTTCTTCCTCCCCTACTTGCACACGATATGTGTGCCCTAATGCTAATGAATTTACTTTATATCTTTTTCATCCCAACTTCACCACGATTCTTCTCATAGCAAAAGTAGTGAACTGCCTTTAACCATTTCTGTTTTTTAGTCAGTCTTTGAGCAAGAAAGGAATGTCCCCCAGTTGGCTTATTTGGGACTAAAATTGAATGTGTTGCCCGTGCGAAAGGGACCCGGAATGAGGTCATCAATATGCGTAATTAGGGCTTAACCAATTCATCAAAATGACGTATTAATCTGATCGGGTGATGGAATTAATCACTTTCAGATTTAATCGTCATCCTGCAATATATTTGTGTCTAGAGTTTACTAATTATAGCAGTTATAATGGATCCAAGTGCTTCTCGATTGGAGCTCACAAATGCTTGTGGCCGATATGAGTGGAAGTATTTGAGTTTCCCACAAGATGTTTAAAACCCATCTTATGTGCCATCTAAAGTTAATTAACAAAAAGTTATATGATTGTCATGAGCGAAGCATGCACACATAATATCATTATGTCGTTATTTTTATTAGTTTTAAATAAAATAAAATTTGGGTTTCAGCCAAATGGAGCGAACGTGACATTGACTTAATCTAGTACAGTAAGTAGGTAATCACTTCTTCATTTGAACGACATTTAAGTGGTCTCACGATTACAACTCACGAGTGGTAGATACACTTAAAATAGACAAATCCAGAATGCACCCCCCCTTTCGTGCACACGATATGTGTGCCCTAACGCTAATGAATTTACTTTATATCCTTTTCGTCCCAGCTTCACAAGGATTCTTCTCAAAGAAAAAGTAGTGAACTACCTTTAATCAGTTCTTTTTTTAAACGGTCTTTGAGCAAGAAAGGAATGTCCCCCAGTTGGCTTGCTTGGGACTAAAACTGAATGTGTTACCCGCGCGAAAGGGACCCGGAATGAGGTCATCAATATGCGTAATTAGGGCTTAACCAATTCATCAAAATGATGTATTAATCTGATCGGGTGATGGTCCGACAATATATTTGTGTTCAGAGTTTACTGATCATTGCAGTTATAATGGATCCAAGTGCTTCTCGATTGGAGCTCATAAGCAATTATAATGGGTTGGAGCTCTTCTTGATTAGAGGTCATAAATGCTTGTAGCCGATTTCGTATGAAACAGGCGGAAGTATATAGTTTCACACAAGATGGTTATTACTAGTCTTATGTGCCATCTAAAGTTATTTAACAGGAAGTTATATGATTGTCATGAACAAACCCTGCACACATAATATCATTACATCACTATTTGTGGCAACGTTTTTTTCTTTTATATATGTACAGCGTATGCATGAAAAAAGTGCATCAAATACTAAACCTTTTGACTTGAGAAAGAGATCTGGAATATCTCAAATATAGGTAATATGGAGGCACGTTTGGGCAGGCTCGTTTAATCCTTTCGAAATGACATGAATGCCTTATCATGTACGATGCTCCCCTTAATATCTTAATAAATTTCGTTGTTGATCTATACAAATAAGGGATATGTCAATGCTGAAACTCCAAGAGAAACACTATAGGCATAAAAGATTTTACCTATTTTGAAATTCTTTGGCCCTTCTAAAATCATGGAAACTCTTTATCGCAGTTTCGGAGATCAATCATGAGTTATTTAACCGATCGCTAGATGGTCGCATATAACTCTCTTATGAGATGGCTACATAATGGGCTCTCCCAAACCTTATCAACTTAACTTGATTTCTCATTTATGGGATAAGAATCCCACAAGTATCATAACTTTTGTACACTTGAGTACTATAACTTGTATGTCATGACTTCTATTGATATTATCTCAAATGTCTTACTTTTTAATTGATTGCTTGAGTGTCATAAACATTTTAAAATTTTTCATCATAAGTGTCCTATCACATTGAATTTTCAACACTTGTAGTGAACGTCTTCAAAAAACTATGAGATTGTCACTTCCTCTAAACCCAAAACTAACCTCGAATTTCATTATTCACTGTTAGGAACATCATTCAGCTATCATAAGCCCCAAGAAAATGGAAGCATGACATAAGACAACAATTATTAGATGAGCTCATCCTGTGCTTAGTATTGCAATGACCCACATGTCAATTTTCAGTGGTTGGAATTAAGGACTTCATAATTTGCCAGCTATAGAAAGGTACGATCATCACCTGTATGATTGCGACTGAACTGCTCCTCATAATGGTAAAACACGCCAGAGCCTACCTACAAGAGTGATTATGATGTTTCTACTGATCCAATCTAATTATCTCCTACCAAACAGTATCATTCTGAATGAAATTAAAGGAATTTATAATGTTTGATATGTGAAAATTATGTTCAATTAAATAGCGACACTTTAAAATTTGTTTTCTCATTTATATCAAAGTGTTCCGTAAGCTCTATTTCATTGATATTATAAGTACAAGCCATTGACATGTAATATATGAATAATTCTAAGTCGAGTTCAATGCAGATATTCTGTTATATTTCGAATTGTGCGCAAATTCAATGTGATCTTTTGAGTTCACACTTCCTTTGATCTTTCTATATATGAGAATAAAAGGTGATAGGAAAGAACATAAAGAAGTACTGCGAATGTGGGGGAGAGAGAGATTTATTGAAACGAATGTGAAAATTAAAAGAAGAAAAGAAAATGGAGAAAAAGTATTTTCAAGAAAAATTTAAAAGTTGTCATACTTCATTATCTCCAAACATGTCTTATTAATTTCAGAATTTGAACTAGGACCACTTCCCTCTCATTAAGTAGATAACAAGTTGAATAGAAAAATCTGTTAACGAATCAAAAGGTGACCCAGCTCAATTTAAGATTTAATAAAAGCTAGCTAGGGCAGTTGAGGCAATTAAGAGCATATAAAGACAGGCTTGTTAGGTACTTGGGAAAATCTCAAATAAGGATCCAAAGTGAATCTACTTTCTCAAATAAGGATCCGAAGTGACCATTGTTCCAAATAAGGACCCGAAATGGCTAACAAGTCTCAAATAAGGACCTAAACCCACCGGCCGGCCAAAATGTTCACTGGCTGGTGAGTGTGTGACATTTTCGATAGCCGAAATATGGGCAATTTTGTTCCAAAAAATTATAGATAGAAATTAACAAACCCTAAAAACAAAACCCCCAAACTCTTCACGTTCTTCTTCTTCTTATCTTTTACGTTCTTTGTCCCCTCTCATTTGGAGAACCCAAAATCTCTGTTAATGGAGCAAGATCCTTGTCTCCCTGAGTTCCAAAGGTATGTGCCCTCCCTCCCTCCCTCCCTCTCAATTTGAACGAAACTGACCTCGATTGAATGGGAGTGTGAATCAAAGTATATGACGAACCTAGGAAAAGATAATGAAGAATTGAGGCCCTCATGTTACACACGAGTGTCTCAATAACGAAAATGTGGTTTTACTCAAGATTCGTCTTCTTCATTGGAAAGAAACGAAGACAAAAAACAAAAGAAGAAGATGTGACGAAATGAAGGTAGGGGTTTCTTGTTGTGTTTCAATTCGTGTTCAATCAACAGAAAATTTCCGTGCTCCAAGCGAGAGAGGACAAGGAACGGAGAAGATGAAGAGTAGAAAAAGAAAAATGTGAGAACATGAAGAGTTTTTCTTTTTAGGTCAAAAGAATGTGAAGAGTTTGGGGGTAGTTTTTAGAGTTTGTTAATTTCTATCTATATCTTTTTTGGACAAAATTGTCTCCGGCCACCGGAAATGTTACACTCTCGCCGGCTAGTGAACATTTTGGCCGGCCGGCAAGTTCAAGTCCTTATTTAAGACTTGTTAGCCACTTTGGGTCTTTATTTAGGACAACGACCACTTTGGGTCCTTATTTGAGAAAATAGGCTCATTTTGGATCCTTATTTGAAATTTTCCCTAGATACTTTTAAGATGACATGAATCCTTTATGTAGAGAGCCCCCACCACCAGCCACTGCAAGTTCACGATGGCCTTTTTTTTTTTTATTTTTTTTGTGGGGGTGGGGTTTGTCATCTTGAGTTTCTTACTATAGGGGTTTTGCTTGTTCTGATTTTGAATTGGCGAGAAAAATCTGACTTTTCTTAGGCATTTTAGGATGTTGTGGAATTAAAAGGGAGGTTTTGATGTGCATTTTGACTTCTTCATTTGATGGTGATTCTCTCCCAACAACACGAATATTTACTTCAACTTATAAAATTGACTTCGTCATACTAGCTTGATTTTGATTTGAGTTTTAATATATCTTTTTGCTAGAATCAAATTTTCTCCATATGAAGCTGATAAAAGCTTTTGAATTTGACACAAGATGAGTATAACTTGTCTTGTGTACCACCAGAAATCAATTTATGAGAAATTCTCTGATTGTCATGAGTTCACTAAGCATATATATATTATTGGAAAATCACTCTTTGTGAAATATTATTTTTATTTATTTATTTTTGCTATATGAGATGTATATACAGAAGAAGGGCGTTGGGTATTAAAAAGGAGATCTCAAGTAAGAAATTCCTAGTGGCCACCCTTCCAACATAGAAGGGAGAGATGAGGGGTTCAAATCCCCACATTCTCAAGGGAGAGGGGGATGGGGTGGGGACGCGTAAGTTTCAAGAGTGAGTTTCGACTCCCACGCCCTGCAAGAGGCAGGGTAAAAGTCTGAGAGTGAGTGTAGAATAGGAATAGAGTAGGACTGACAAAAAAAAGAGTAAGAAATTTGAATTATCCCAAAAGTAAAACTTATATATTTATCATCACGTGAAATTCGTGAAGCCCGTACCAAAACACCTTAAATGCACTCAATTCAATATGTGGATGGCAACCATGCAATTCAATTCCCACCTTTTTCATGGCACATACCTAAACACTTTTTGCCTTTACCTGGTGCACAAAAAAAGCGGCGCACTCCTCACTTGGGCACCTCCCAAACACTCTTCCCACATTAATTTGATTGGTTTGAATTAGTCACCTTCGATTAAGTCAACATTTTTTACGAGATTTTTGTGAATATATCCAAAAACTTATCAATTGAAGCATGTTGTAAAATTAAAGCGAAAACTCGCTAAATCTTACAATCAAATCAACACGAAATCACCAGATAAATAAACGAAGAATAATAAAGAAACACTAGATATTTATGTGATTCAGTATGAGTATCGATATTTGCTCCACTGGGAGAGTCAAGAGCAAATATTAATCTTGTGACTAATCTAAAAATTATAGAGTAACAATCGCTTACAAGCTCAAATATTTTTCATACCTACATCACACACGAGCCCACAACGTTCATGAATAACATAACTCGATCCCTCTTTCTTTCTTAGTTGTTCGTCCTCGAACAGAAGACTTTTTCTATTTCTTTTCTGCATCTTAAGATCTTGAAAAAATTTAAACCCTTTTCTTTATACGGCCAACCAACGGTGGCGCCACTTGTACGGCCTTAAGAGAAATCAATCTCTTTGTTGATCAGTCTTGGATACTTACACAATTGCCACTGCTCCAAAGAAGATAAATAAAGTAAAGTAACATCCTTATCTTGTTCGAACTCCTAGGACATGGCTCCAATAGGTATTCAGTTAAGAATTATGGTCCATCTCATCCAATTTAGATTAGGTCTCACACACTAGTTCAAACTCGAGATATCATTTAAAAGAGCTTAAAATACTCGCAGTTAATTATGCTTAAGTGATCTAAAATTAAATAAATAAAAAAATAAAACCCACACTAATATTTAGTTTCATGTAGAAACTAAACTTTGATTTGAGTTCTGATATATCTTCTTCTTTTTTTAAATTAATTTGATTTTTAAATTTCACACGATGCTTACAACTTATCTTATGTGTCATTTGAAGTTAAATATATGAGAAGTTATATAATTGTCATGAGCTAACCATTCACGGATATCACTAGAACATTTTACTCATTATGAAATTTTTTTCTCCACAAGTGACGTATATATATATAAGAAGGACATCAAGTACTAAAAATGACATCTCAAATAAGAAATTCGGCATGTCCCAAACATAGGAGGTACAAATTATTATCAAATGCCACAACAAATATCAAATATACGAAGTTTATGCCTCAATTGGCATTACATGTACTCAATTCCAACGGGCCTTTTAAATTAGGCAGACACCTTGTGAGATTCGTCAACCTCGTGCTTTACGTGCATGCAATTCATTTCCTCCGGATTTCACGGGACATGCTTAAACTGGTTTTGTCTTTCCCGCGTGCACCAAAAGCGACTTATATATACATGGTCTGTTGGACAACCACAAACTTCATACACTCTTCCCATTCTCCCCACTCCCTCCCTACAAACACAACCCCCCCCTTCTCTCCCCATGAATACCCCTCTCCTCTGTCCCAGAACAGAAACTTGTGGAGATGAAACATGCCGAATCATGTTACCCTTGCCACCCCCGCTGCACCCGGACGAGACCAAGTGGATCGTCCACGTCGACAAGAGCCTCAAGCGCGTGCCCGCCGACAGGCAACAGTACTGGAAGAATCCGTCCATCTACAGGGTCCCCGCCTTCATCTCCAACCTCAACTTGAAGGCCTACCAGCCGCAGGTTGTCTCTTTCGGCCCCTACCACTATGGTGAGGTCCACCTCGGCCAAATGGAGGAACACAAGCACCGCGTGCTCCTCCACTTCCTTGAGCGGTCGGGGAAGACCCTCAAGCGCTTCCTTAGCTCCTTGAGAAAGGTGGCGCGGGACCTTGAGGAGATGTACGACACGCTAGACCTGAAGTGGAAGGAGGGCGGAGGAGGCCGGTTCCTGGAGCTGATGATGATGGACGGTTGCTTCATGCTCGAGATCATGAGAACCACGATAGAGGAGAAGCATGGCTACTCGCCCAACGACCCCATCTTCAGCACCTCCAGGCTGGCATACTTAAAGCCGTACATAAGACAAGACATGCTGATGCTGGAGAATCAGCTGCCGATGCTAGTGCTGTATGAGCTGGTCGCCATTGAGAGCGATTACACGATGGTTAGTTTCTTAGATTTTGCTCCCTTGTTAGAGAGGTTATTGCATGCACGCAAACCGTCGTACTATGTTCACCTAATAGTACATCTTGGTGATCTCACATCAACCTCACGTGGAATCCACCAAATTTAATGCTCCAAAAATGTTGGATGCATGGTTCGAGATCAATCAACAATTTCATTATTAAATCTATCAATAAGAGAAAAAAGGAAAAGAGAAAAATCTACCAAATATCTCTTAACTAATTATAAGAAATATATCAAATATTGTGCTAACTAACAAATCCTAACTAATGATGTTTGATATATCAAATATTAAACAAATAGGAAAAGTAAACTTTTAGCAAATCTTCTCTAATACTCCCTCTCAAGTAGGTGCATGGAGGTCACGAATGCCCCACGTGCTAACGAGAAATGTATACCAATCTTGACTCAATGTCTTGGTAAAAATGTTTGCCAATTAAAGTCTAGTGGGTACGTGCTCAATTTTAATGGCCCTGGACTGTGTTCTCTAGAACAAAGTGGCCATCAATCCCAATATGCGTTGTTCAATTGTGAAATACCGGGTTTGCTGCAATGTGTGAGGCGGCATGGCTATCGCAATAAAGACCCATCGGTTTGTCGTACAATAATCTAAGGGAGGCAA
The DNA here is from genome assembly GCA_014182395.1 of Eucalyptus sp. ANBG9806169. Classification (NCBI taxonomy): domain Eukaryota; kingdom Viridiplantae; phylum Streptophyta; class Magnoliopsida; order Myrtales; family Myrtaceae; genus Eucalyptus; species Eucalyptus sp. ANBG9806169. Next base: position 23,385,546 of record CM024582.1, read on the forward strand.
GTAAGTGTGTAACCAAATCAATTCACTAGTGGTAGTTGTCATAGCATGATATTCAACTTCAGCAGAATATCAAGAAACGGTGATGTGCTTCTTGGTTCTCCAAGACACTGGACAACCACTGAGCATGACAAAGTAACAAGTCATCGAATGCCGAGTGATCGGGCAACTCGCCCAATCAAAATCACTAAAGGCAGCCAAGCGCAATGAAATCGAGAATGGTAACAAAATCTCTTGTCCTGGGTTTTTCTTGAGATATTTAAAAACTTGTGTAGCGGAATTCCAATGCTACTCCTTCGGATGTTGCATCAACTGAAAAAGCTATGTGGACGAAATAACATAATTTAGGTCGAGTGCTATGATAAAAATTAACAAAGATTTTGTAAATCTCTAATTTTTCCTTCATCAAATAGATCCAAATTGCTCAACTATAATTATCGTCGGCACAACTTTTACACAAGACATTGCTTAACGCAAAAGGAAAAGGGAAAATTTACCAAATATTATTTAACTAATTATACGAGAAATGTTATGCTAACTTATAAATCCTTACTAACGATAACAGATACACTGTAAGGAAAGTAAATCTTTAGCCAATCTTTTCTAATAATCACCTCTATGGGAGACTTCTTTTTTCCTTTTAAGCCAGCAGTATCGACGCGACAACAATCTTGTATCCAATGCTCTGACTTTACTGGAACAACACAGGACGACGAATACGTCAACAAGCTCGTCCTCAAGTTCTGCTCCCCCAGCTTGGGCATCACAAGGATGGGCATGGGCAAATGCCTGCATGTCGTGGACGTCTTCAGGAAGGGCCAGCTGATGGACACCGCGAAGGTCCGGTACGAGCCAGAAAATGTGGGGCTTGAGGCCGCTGTGGATACTGAGCAGATAATCCGATCGGCCACCGAGCTCAACGAGACCGGGATCCAGTTCAAGAAGAGCCTGACCCGCAGTCTCAAGGACATCTCCTTTGCCAGAGGGGTCCTGAGGCTCCCCGTTATCAAGGTGACTGACACCACCGAGTCCGAGTTCCTCAACCTCATGACTTTCGAGCGCTTGTACATCAAGACTGGGAACGAGATCACAGCCTACATCACCTTCATGGACAACATCATCAACAGTGAACAGGATGTTGCGCTGCTTCATGCCCAAGGCATCATCCAGAATGGCGTTGGAAGCGACAAGGCGGTGGCCAAGCTAATCAACTCTCTGTGCAAGGAAGTGCCGCTCACATCCAACAAAAGCCTTGATATTGTGCAAAAGAACATCAGTAAGTACTGCAAGAGGCGCTGGCACAAGTGGAGGGCTAATCTCAACCACTCCTACTTCAGGAGTCCTTGGTCTATATTGTCTCTCATCGCCGCCATCTTCCTCTTCGCGCTCACTGCAGTGCAGACTGTATATTCCGTTCTCAGCTACTATTGAACCCTCCCGTTGCCTCTGGTTAATAATTTCTTTTTTCCATTTTTAAGTTTTTCTCCTAATGGCTGATGCATTATCTCTCGATTGGTTGTTGCTTGTTATCGTGAATGATTTTCCTCCTATTTCCAGTTGTGCTTATTTCCCTCTCTATATGTTTCGATCGATGGACATTTGGCTGTTCATATATCATTATCAGATGATGATTCTCTTGTTTCAGTCTTCTTCATTTTTGTCCAATTTGGATAGGTAGTCTGACGGATGATCAAGTTTTAGGCAAATGAAATCTTCCACTAAAAATTTTTCTTGTTGATTAAATTTTGTTGAAGTTGTTCCAGAAAAACCAAGACTCTACAAAGTTTCTAGATCTATCGTAAGTAGTTAAAGTATGTGGTTCAAGCTTAGGTAGTAGTTAGAATGGCTAAAAATCTGTTCATCATGAAATATGAAGCAAATTTATCTGTTTGTGACAGAGATTCTTAGCAGAAGAGTCGATTAGGAAGGACTATAAAAAAGGCTTCATGCTCGTTCATTCATGTCGAGATCAACTACAGCTCCATAAATCCCTGGTACCAAACATTTTAATAATACAAGCAGCTCCAAAAGCTCCTTGCTTTGTTCCTTTGCCGAGTAAATCCCACAGACACACACACTTGCTCTTTAACACCAAAAACTAACAGTGGCATCGTTCGATTGGTATTGGACATGAGTTCTCTCTACCCGCTACCAAAATCACCCACCCTAATAACCGACACCAAAACAATGACCGACTCTTATCTCCCTACCGTTCCTGCTTTCGATAAAATAACTATATTTACTGGAGCATTAACATGACTACTTTTTTTATGGCACAAGATTTATGCAACATTGCGGAGAAAGGATATGCAGTTCCGTGATACAAGCTTCCGGGCTCCAGCAGAGCAACTACAAAAAGTTGCAAGCGCTATATATGTCATCCAACAAAAAGTTCAGATTGGGGCACAGACCACAAAAACGTGTTCTAAAATAATGCGGAAGCCAAAGAATGTATACAATTAAATAATGCAAGAAAACAAAATCACTAAAATTAAACAAGGAACAATAAGGAAAGATTTACGTGATTCGGTCCGACCATCGGCAGCTTATTAGCAAGGAGAGCTGGCCATAAATAATCCACTAATCAATCGGAGAATTACAGAGTTAAAATCACTCACAACACTCAAAGTGTTTTTCTGTCCAAAATTACACTCAAATACGTAACCTTTAGCCTCACGTAATTGCTCGATAGACAAATCACAAAGAACTTGATATATTCGCGTCTTCACGAAGAAAACGCCTCAATTGGATGTTGATCTCTACGCAAACTTCACCCGATGTTCAGATCTCCTTTGTGCCCCCAACGAAAAGAAAACTCCACTTCATGGCTTGAAGAAGTCAACGGCACAGACAGCCCCACACAAATCCACGTTTCTCTACTCTTCCAACGAGCACCGGCATGTATTTTTTTGGGGGGGCTATAAGGAGTCTTGTTATGTGCGGCTTGAATAAGATTACAGCAACAAACTATCCGAGTTCTGATCCTAATAGGATAAGTGTGCTGAGCTTTAATCTAACAAATTCGGTTTAGCAAGCTGATCTCATCCTCTATTCAGATCAGCTTTGTATACTAATTGGATCGTTTTCATATACGGCATTAAACTCGTAATATAATGTGACAACATACTAAAAGAAGAGTTTCATGATGCAAGAAAGGCACGCATCAGAAGAGTTCTCTGTGCTTGCTCGATCCTTCTTTGCCAGCGCCAATCACGCGTGATGTTTTGCTTTAAACCATGCCGCCTCTAGTTAGAAATTCTGACAAGAAATATTATGTGGCTTTTTTTAATTATATTTTAATGCTTAAGTGGCTTTTCCATTAAAAAACAGAGTCCACGTGGACCATGAGGTGACCTTTAATCACAAAATGACCCTTTAAGCCAATTTCTCTCTCTCTCGTTCTCTTTGCTCTCTCTTTCTCTCTCATTCAATCTTTGTTTGACCATTTTGAAGCAGATGTTGCGGTTTGAAGGGTAGCCTTGTTCTTGAGTACCTTAGGTTGGAAAGATGGTGAGAAAATATTGCGTGGATTTTACCCTCCTCGTCAGCGAAGGTAAGATCATTCAGAAGTCGACACGTGGCTCCACGAGGCGACGGGGTCAGAGGTTCAAAATTTCCGCGGCACGCTCCTAGGGCCCACCACTCGACGCTCTCTCCTCCGCTGGTTGCTCGCAACGCCGACACCGATGCCCTTTCCAGTGAACCATGACGCCGACGTGCCTCCGCCGGTTGCCTCCGTCGCCCCCGACTCCGACGCCAATGCCGACGTCGATGCCGACGCAGCCTCCGCCTCTGCCCCCGAACCCGACTCGCCGACACCCTCCAAGCCGGTTGCCTCCGTCACCCCCGACTCCGACGCCCTCCAAGCCGGTTGCCTCCGTCGACGCCGATGCAGCCTCCGCCTCCACCTCCGAACCCAACTCGACCCCCGACGCCCCTCCATCACCCCCGACTCCAATGCCGACGCCTTCGTCTCCACCTCGCCCCCGATGCCGCCGCCGACGCCCTTTCTTAAAATTTAATAAAGTAATTCAATTAAATCCTTTCGTTGATTGCACTTTTTGAAAATTTTAGAATTAAATTATATTTTCATGATAAATTTTAAGATTTTTAGTGCATTAACCATTTGATTTAGTTGAATATTGATATTTACTCCACGAGAAGAGCCACTAGCAAATAATCCAATCATCAATATGAGGATTACAAAGTAATAATTACTCACAAGTTCGAGTATTTTTCATATTTAAATCACACTTGAGCCCACCATATTTATAAATAAAACAACTCAATGGATGTGTATATCTCATTTTCTATCTTCGTGTCCTTTTGTTTTGTTTTGTTTTTTTGTTTTTTGTTTTTTTTTTTGAGTCCATGTGCGGCTTTATTGAGCCCAGGGTCAAGCACTTTTTAAGATTCCTCTGTTGCTGCTTAAGAGGAAGACCTCTACTGTTTTCGTCAATTTCTATTTCTTTTATGCGGCTTAAAATCAAGAAAAAGTTGAACCAATCAACAGTAGCGTCGCTTGTACGACATTTAGAGGATTCAATCTCTTGATTTATCAATATTGGATCTTTACATAATTGCCACAGCTCCAAAAAAATTAGATAAAGCAAAGTAACAACCATTATCTTGGTCGAATTTCTACGGCACAGCTCCTTAGGTATTCGGTCATGAATTATGATCCACCTCATCCAATTTAGGTCGGGTCACGTACATAAAATCAATCTTGAGATACATTTTAAGAGAGTTCTTGATTAGAGCTCAGTAATGCTCGCAGTCAATCACGATTAGGTGATCTGAAGCTATAAAAAATAAAAAATAAACCCACAGTAATATTTAGTTTAGCTTAGAAACTTGACCTTTTGACTTTGATTTGAGTTCAAATATATCATTTTGCTTAAACTAATTTTTCTCTGTACCATATCAGTGGAGATTTTTTAATTTCACACAGATGATTACAATTCATCTCGTGTTCCATCTTAAGTTAATTTATGAGAAGTTATATGATTGTCATGAGCTAACTTTGCATAAATATTACCATGACGTTTACTCATTGTGAATTTGTACAAGAGAAGGGCGTCGAATTGCTAAATTAGATGGCACGTGGCAGTTAAGGGGTTACCCTCCGTTTGTCATAAATATACTAGTTTCAACTTGTGATTTTTGTGGTATTATTCAATTCAACGGAAACTAACGACGAGTAAAATTGTCACAAATATATTAGTTTTAAGTTTTTGATAGTTAAAAAATTAGTTTTGGGAAAATTGGTCAAATGTGTACCAATTTGGAGTTTTTTATGGTAAAAAAATTAATATAAGATAATTTTTTGTCAAAAGTGTATCAGTTTAAAATTATTCGTCATATTTAATCCTTCATTAAAATTTGACTAGCCCGCACATGACTCAACTCATTTTATACGAGTCACCAAGTGGGCCAAGGATCATTTTGACGCCTTTATTTAAGCAAAGCATGGCCAACATTGGGCTAGGCCAACGGCAACCCCAACCTTTATACTCTCTTCCCAACAGTGTCCCCCTCCCTCCCTCCCTCTCCATGGGAAGTTGTCCTCTTCTCTCGCACTTGCTGGAGCCGAACGGGACCCACGGGGTCCCCCCAGCCAACGACTCCATGCCCCACAACGAGCAACGGGACAGGAAGTCCATTTACAAGGTCCCTGGCTACATCAGCACCCTCTGCCCCAAGGCCTACCAGCCGCAGGTTCTCTTTTGGCCCCTACCGCTACAAGGACAAGCGCCTCAGTCCGATGGAGGATCACAAGTGCCGCGCTCGGGTCCAATTCGAAAAGTGTTCGGGCAGTCCCTTGAGCATCTTATCCAGTACTTTAGAAGCCTGGAGCATGAGCTCAAGGACAGCTACGATGAGCTGGACTCGGTGTGGCAGGAGCCCCCGGAGGACGAATTCCTGAAGGTGATGATCACGGACGGCTGCTTCATGCTGGAGATCATGAGGACCACGATAGAAGAGAATCTTATTCCTAGACATGCAGATGACCCCATCTTCAGCACCCACCGGCTGAGTTTCATAACGCCGTACATAAGACGGGACATGCTGCTGCTGGAGAATCAGCTGCCAATGCTAGTGCTGTATCACCTGGTTGCCATCGAGAATGGCACGAAGGTTAGTTTCTCAGATTTTACTCCATCATTTGAGAGGTTATTGCAGGCGCCTAAACCGCTGTATTATGTTCACTTAACACTACATCTTAGTAATCTCATATGAATTTCGCATGAAGTCCATTAAGTCTAATGCTCCAAACGTTTAGGATGCACGGTTCAAGATCAATTAACAATTTTATTATTAGGTCTATTGCCCCAATCGGAGACCTTTTTCTTTTTCCTTTTATGCGAGTAGTTTTGCCATGACAACAATCTCGTATACAATGCACTGACTTTACTCCGACAACACAGCCTGACGACTGCATCGAGGTGACCAACGAGCTCATCCTCAGGTTCTACGACATGAGCAAAATGGAGATGGGCAGATCCCTGCATGTCATGGACGTCTTCAGGAAAGGCCTGCTGACGGTTCCCCAGAATGTCCAGCACGAACCGAACAATGTAAGGCCTGAGGCTGGCGAGGAGATAATATTTTCTAATAATAATCTCTATTGGACAACTTTTTTCCCAAATTTAAGCAATGAAAAATGACACAAACAGCCTCTAAATTTTGATACATGTTAAATATAATCCTTAAACTATATGTAAATGTATAATGTTGTCCCTGAATTATAATTGATAGAATGATAACATTGAATATTTTTATATAATCAGGGGATTAATTTGAACATTTATAACAAATATAGAGACTACATGAACAAATTAAGAATTCAGGGATCACATTACACATTGAGTCAAACTTTAGAGATTATTTATGCCATTATTTCTTTAAGCAAGTAGTATCCAAACAACGATCTTGTATTCAATGCACTGACTTTACTCCCAACAATGTAGTGTGTCAGAACCATCCTCAAGTTCTGCTTCCTCGACAAGTGCATCATGGGGATAAGAAACCTTTGGCATGTCGAGGACGCCTCCAGGAAGATCCAGCTGATGGAGACTGAGAACGTCCGGCACGAAGAGACTGAGAACGTCTGGCTCAAGGAGACCGAGAAGATAATCCGGTCAGCCACCGAGCTCAACAAGACTGGGATCCAGTTCAAGAAGAGCCCAACCCCCAGTCTCAAAGACATCTCCTTTGCCGGAGGGGTACCGATGCTCCCCGTTATAATGGTGGATGGCACCACCAAGTCCAAGTTCCTCAACCTCTTAACTTTCGAGCGCCTGCACGGGACTGGGAACGAGTGTTGTGAAAATACTGCTTCGAATTGGGTAGAACAATGAAGACGGATCTTTTGAGTACTCGAGTCGGACTTTGAGGTGTGATATCACTTTCTTTAAGGATTTATTTGCCCCACAAAGTTGCTAATGGTTACCGGCAAATTTCCTCCAGGATACAACAAAGTCTCAAATGAGAATACTAGATAGCAATTCTACTATTTCTCCAGGGTCTCTCTAGGAAACAATTGGAAACAATGGCTGTAGTTTCTCTCCAAAGAAAAACGAAGAGATGGAAGAAGATGATCGTTGGTTAGTGCCAAATCTCGTCCACATGCGCACTCACATCTTTTCGATGTGGGACAAGGCACCTCTTCATTTGTTTTATAAACAAATTACCAACAATCCCCCACTTTTGTTTATAAAACAAAAACAAGAAATAAAACGTTAGAAATATACAGCCAAAATTTCCGTGAGATTAATATACATACATAAAGGTCTCTTTCGAGTTAAACCTTTACTTAGTGCAAGTATCTCAAAGCTCTATCAAAGTGACAAGTAGCTCGGCTTTAAACTTGTACTTTTATATAATAGAACCGGACATACCGCACATACACTAACCTCTTGTCTCAACGAGAAGTTCTATATTACTCCGCACTATTATGGCCTTGTGCTTGATCCTCGTTTCATGAGCTCTCTAGAAAGCAACCCTAACTTTCGTAAGAAGCGGCACCACTTCTAAGCTCATATAGGTGAAGTATCTACCATGTGTTTCTGTTACTATCAACACATTACAAGTTTGTACTATACTTCATTAAGAATTCAATTCAACCTATTAAACGTAATGTACGATACCGACTTCTCATATCGGGCTACGCGTATCAAACAATCACATTCAATAACTTGTTCTTACCCATTAAACCTTGTAACTAGTGATGTTCTAGAAAAGGTCGGGTTACCATTACTGGTGATTTTAATTAAAGGGTTTCAGCCCCGTTTCTTGTGAGATCATTATTACCATGTGTCTTGGTAAAGCCTTCATCAAGGGATCGGCAAGATTATTACTTGACCTCACGTAGACAATTGTTATGGTACCATCTTTAATCAATTGTCTCACATATTTATGTCTTAGACTAATATGTCTAGACTTACCATTATAGGTGCTACTATAAGCTCTTACCAAAGTAGCATAGCTATCACAGTGGATAGAAATAAGAGGCATAGGATTATGCCATAATTTGATATCCAACAACAAATTCCTAATCCATTCGACCTCTTTCCCAATTGCCGCTAAAGTAATAAATTCAAGTTCTATCATTGAGTAAATTATGTACATTTGTTTCTTGCTCGTCCAAGAAACAACACATTCACATAATGTGAAAATCCATCCGGAAGTTTCATCTCCCACACTTGTAATCCGACTAACATCGGTGTATAATTCCAATACAACCGAATAACTATTATAGAAGAATAAGATAACTCTCCAATGTTCTATATTGGATTACTAGTATTTACTCAACTTACATATACAAAAAGTAATATCAGGTCTACTATAATATATCGCATACATCAAAGACCAATATCACTCACATTAAAAACTCTCTACCAGGAATCAAATGGAGTACTCATATATTTGAAAACAAGATGTTTAAATCTATACAACATCTTTTCCATGTAATTACTTTAGCTCAAAGAATAACCCCCACTATTTTTAATTTTAACACTTAAGATAGTATCTGCTTCTCCTAAATCATTCATTTTGAAAATGAAAGCTAGATACTTCTTAATCTCAATTATTCCAATCATATTATTTCCAAAGTTACCTTCGGACATACCCCCACTTCAAGAATATTCCAAGAGGTAATTAATCGAAATTATGCATCATCAAATTTTCATCCTCGATGAAATACATACATCACGTACATCAAAATAGAAAACCAATGCAATTCTACTCTCTTGGCTCATTTATGCTATTCCATAGAATCAAATCTATGAGGGGCAAGAACAGCAAATAAAACACATTAGGACCAAACGAGGGACATTCGAAAAAAAAAAAACCATTTGGTATCTCCATATAGCCTCCATAAATAAAGCACTACATATCAGCCCATGCATGTAACAACATTCTCTAACAATTCAGTAAATGCAAGTGAATCGAGTATCAAGGTATCAAAAGTCCATAAACTAGAATTGAGAGAGGCGAAAAGAAGATACCGGCAATTCTAGGAATGGAATCAACAACATCGTATAATTCGAAACCTTCTAAAAGGTATAATTAGAGCCATACCTCATTTCTTCATGATATTAAATTTCTAGAAGCTCTCATATCATCCTTCTCAGGACCCACCACTCGTCGATAGTACTCATTATGATATGTCCGAGAGCATTTGGGTAATGCACCAGGAACTTATGCTTTATATATATAAAAATGTGCGCCTATATTTCCAAAAGGGATGAACCCACCTTATGCAGGTTTCTGAACCACAGCCCAATACCCCCTGCCAGGTACCTTCAGATGTACACGTGATGCATCCATTCAAATGGATCATTCAGAACACAAATTTTGGTAAACTTGTCCTGCATCCCTCTGTTGATAAAGCGACAGCATTACCATAACACCCGCTGGCTAGGATTATTTTGAGCAGTTAAAGTTTCTGCTAAGGATGCCTCCAGAACTTTCTTTATCGTCAATAAATTCCACTAGAATCGTTTCTCGTTCGAAGCGGGCTGTTGGTAAGAAGCAACCGAACCATACTTATTACTGGACCAATCTCTCTGTTGCGTTACGTATTGGTTTGACTCAAACCCAGATAAATCACCAATTTGCATTCTCATGTGTCCATAACCATGCCCCATTGCTTAAACTGGCATAGGCATCATAGGCGGCTGTGCTCCATAGGGCATCGGTGTCGGCATGGGCATTTGCCCATCACCATGACCAGTGCTGCCTGCAACATCATTCAAGCTATGCACCACCGGAGTCAAGGCAAACAATTGATCGGATGACGAAAGTCCTTCACTTGACATCCCCTGCATCCTCTTCAAGTAAAGCCTTATAGTCTTCGGCACCGCATTCTTTATCCCTAAATGGCAACCACGTCGACAAACCTCTTGTGCAATTAAGGTGTCCAAACCAGCCGTGGCCTCTTTAATGTCCTCTCCGACGGATCCTCCTGCGAATCATCCATCCTCGGAGTGGAATCCACTTCTTCGGCCATTGATTCCTTTGTATGCGCATCCACACCCCCTCAGACATCCCTCTCCGACGATCACCATGGACAGACATGGGAATACTCCAAGATATAGAGAAACAAAGAATGACAAAATATATATATATATATGCTCAGATTTTCGATCTTAACAAAAATGAAACGTAAGCGAAATAGAGTCTATGCGATAATGAGATTATTGAATCACATCATATTCTCAGATTTACACAAAATCGCAAATTACTTCGCAGGGATGTCTAAAAGGGCATTTTGACAAACCGTTCTATGTGCTTGTCGAGTAGATATTCTCAGGTACCATCAATAGTCCAGTTAGCGCAAGGAAACTCTGGGAAACGTTGCCTGTGAAGGTGAGCAATGGGCCTTGGGCTTCGGATTCAAACAACTCGCGCGTAGTGCTAACCACAATTATCCTATCTGTGGGTGCAATGACCCCACTATTCTTGTTAATAAATTGGCAATTGTTGACGATCCAAGTTACACGAAAAAGTTTTGATGGAGATGCAGTCGCTTCAGGCTCTCAACCAAGCAGAGCACGCTTTGTGCTGTTTCAAAATACAACCGATTGCGATGAGCGATGATCATCAGCATCCGTGGAAACCATCGAAGAACAGACCTAATTCTGCTCCTTTGACCATCTCTAGATCGGACTGCGGCCTCCACTCCCGAATTTCTCCGGCGAAGTCAGGAAAGCGTTCAACTTGAATTGCAATCTTCCAACAGATTAAGTAACTTGTCCGGATCAAACCCATGTCCACCACGGTGGCATTTGATCCACAACCCTCAAATTCGAAGGGTGCAGAGTGGAGTCCATTGCCAAATTTCCACTGCAGGCGGACGATTTTTCCGACGACGAAGTCGAGAAGTCGTCGCCACCACTCTCCTTCAAGAGAACCGAAAGCCCTGGGCACGAAATTGAATCTTGTCACCAAAGAATTTGAAGTCTCCTCCGTATGCCCATCTTCTTTTTGTATCAACTGATATTCATCAGGATTTCTTTCATTTTGCTTCCTCCAAAACACAATCATCCTTGTTCTCAGAGGCCTTAGATTATAATCCATAACATCTTGAATACTATCCTCTGCTTGCAAAATATTCTTCACCCCCTCTGGTGATGTTGTATCATCTGTGCATAAGATATATCAATGTGATTGTCAGGAGATTTGCCATAAATAACTGAACTATCCCTGCCACATCAATATGCTCCGAAATTCCACCAAAGCCCCCTGCCCTAGTTCTCGATTCGAGCAAAATTGCACTGGCAGCAAAATAGATGAATGTGCCCGACAAAACTTGACTTTGATTGACTCCAACTTCATTGTTGCAGAAGATAAATCCTTAAAATTGTTGTGAAAATACTGCTTCGAATTGGGTAGAACAATGAAGACGGATCTTTTGAGTACTCGAGTCGGACTTTGAGGTGTGATATCACTTTCTTTAAGGATTTATTTGCCCCACAAAGTTGCTAATGGTCACCGGCAAATTTCCTCCAGGATACAACAAAGTCTCAAATGAGAATACTAGATAGCAATTCTAGTATTTCTCCAGGGTCTCTAGGAAACAATTGGAAACAATGGCTGTAGTTTCTCTCCAAAGAAAAACGAAGAGATGGAAGAAGATGATCGTTGGTTAGTGCCAAATCTCGTCCACGTGCGCACTCACATCTTTTCGATGTGGGACAAGGCACCTCTTCATTTGTTTTATAAACAAATTACCAACAATGAGATCACATCCTACACCAGCTTCATGGACAACATCATCAACAGTGAGCAGGATGTCACACTGCTCCATGACCAAGGCATCATCCAGAATGCCATTGGGAGCGACAAGGCAGTCGCCAAGCTATTCAACTCGCTGTGCAAGGAAGTGATAGTCGGATCCAACATCAGGATTGACGATGTGCAAATGAAAATCAGTAAGTACTACAGGGATCCCTCGAACAGTTGCTGGGGTAATTTTTACGACACCTACTTCAGCAATCCCTGGGCTAGGTTGTCTCTCTTCGCCGCCATGTTCCTCTTCGTGCTTACCATAATTCAGACCATATATACCGTGCTTAGCTACTATTGAACCCTTTCATTTTTGGGTTTAACTCCTAATGGCTTATGCTTGATAATTATCTATCGTTTGGCTGTTGATTGTTGTCATCAATAATTCTCCTCCTGTTTTCAGTCGTGCTTATTTCCCTCAAATGTTTTGAACTATGGACATTTAGCTGTTCATATATCATTATCATATGATGTTTGTCTTGTTTCAGTCTTCTTCATTTTTATCCAATTTGGATAGGTTGTCTGAAGGATAATCAGTTTTAGGCAAATGAAATCTCCCATTACAACATTGTTTGTCTTGTTTCAGTCTTCTTCATTTTTATCCAATTTGGATAGGTTGTCTGAAGGATGATCAAGTTTTAGGCAAATGAAATCTCCCATTACAACATTTTCTTCTTGATTAAATTTTGTTGAAGCTGTGGTCAATTTATCCAGAAAAGCCAAGACTCTATAAGTTTCTAAATCTGTGAGTAGTTAAATTTGGTTGTTTTCTAGCTTAGTTGGAGGTTGTAAGAAGTAATGGCTAAAAATCTATCCAAATGTAAAATGAAGCATATTCTTTTTTACAGAGATTCTTAGCACAAGAGTCGATTAGGAAGGGCTTCATGCTCGTTCATTCATGTTCAGATCAACTCTAGCTCCACAAATCCCTTGCGCCAAACAATCTGATAATAGAACTAGCTCATTGTTCCTTCGCCAAATAAATCTCACACACATACACACTTGTACAGTAACACCAAAAATTAGCAAATTTGTTACATATTTGGTTCACCAAAAATGACTAATTAAACCGAAAATACTGTGCACTTAACGAAAACATATGCGCATTGATGGATTTAATAATGGGCCTAAGTTGGCCCGGCCACGATGGGCCTAAAGGCCCGGCCCACGGAAATAAGGCCCGTGGAAATGTGAACCTATAAAAGGGATGAGAGAGGGAAAGAACGCACCTCTTGGCATTTACAACGTACGTTCTCCATTCTCTTCAAGAATTCTCTCTCTCCAAGAAAACCCAAGAAGCGACGCCATCTTCACTTCACGGCGATATTTCGACATCGGATCGAACGGGACTGAATTCTCTTCCTCTTTACGGCGTCGGTGTCTAATATGTGGCTAACAAGGTACGCTCGAATCCGTGGTGTGCTTTTCGATCGGTGATACGTGACAATTCCCGGGCTTATCTTCCGCATTGATTTAGGGGTTCGGTTTAAGTGCCGAATCCGGTTTTTGGGGATCCGACGATCCCAACATTGGTATCAGAGCCTATGTTCACGTTTTTCCCGACCAATTTACTGTTTTTGATTGATTTTCGTAAAAAGCATTTCGGCCGTACGGATCGGGGCGAGAAATCCCGACACTCGAGCGTTGTTCGCCATTTTTTCTGACTTTTCGTAAGTCGAAATCAAAATTTGAATGCATAGGGAGGAAGGCGACGTCGAGACGAGTCCGGCGACACGTCGCACGTCGCCGCACGACGCCGCACGCGCCCCCACACGCGGCCAGAAGGCTTTACGCGTGGGCACGACGCGCCCAGATGCGCTGGTTCGTCCAGCGCGTGCGGGACACACGCCGGTGGCGAACCGGCGCATGCGAGCTGCCGGCCGGCGAACCGGCACGCGCCGGTCCACGGATCGACGCGTGGTGACGTCAGCATGACGTCACCCAACGGTCGGTAACCGCCGGGGTGACGTCATCGATGACGTCAACACCGGCTCGTTTGGCCGGACGGTCACCAACCGGCGACCCGGCCGGCAACCCGACGACCCGCCGGCACGCGCGCGCACGTGCAAACCGACGTCCGCGTGACGTCAGCCCACGCACGCGCGCGGCACGTGCGGTCGGTCCGTCCGACCCGGGCGACCGGTCCGACAACCCCGCCGGTTGACCGTTGAACGTTGACCACCGTTGACCGTTGACTTTGTTGACCGTTGACCGTTGACCCAAAAAAAATATAAAGAATTTATTTCTTTTTTTCAATTATGTCTATGTGGATTATATATGTAACCCATTTTTTGTTCTGCATTTGTTGCAGGAACAATGCCTCCCCGTAAGCCACGCGCATTTGTGCGCACAATGTCAGATGAACAAAAGGAAAGGCTTACAAGGTTGATAACCGATTTGAATGGTTATCGATGGGAGAGTGACGACATAATTGATCATGTCATAGAGGTCAACAACAGAATTCAAGAAGTCATTTGGAATGGTTGTCCCATGCCAAATATTCAGATGATGCGATTCTTTATGAACACTCTTCCACTAGAATGGCAAGGAGTGTTGAATCGCCTCCGGGAGGTCAAAAGATTTACTAGCTATAAGGAGCTAGTAATGGCATTCATAGATGAATATCATTGGGTAGGAGCCACAAAGACTGCGACCCAAGGAATGACTTCGATTGGGCCAGGACTGAATGTGCGTAGGAGATTTCCTAAGGGATATCCGTCTCTGCTTTTCCGTGGCTGTCAAGAATGCCCGAGAATTTTACAGAGAAAAAGAAAAGAAATTGGACCATGTAGCAGCTTTCCCTATTAGTTGTAATATGCCTTGTTTTTAAATGTTATGGCTATTTTTATTTGTGTTCTTTGTGAACATCTTATGTAATGTTAACTACTTGATTGTTGTTGATATAGCAACCTATTTGTTAGCAATATTGAGTGAAAGCATTATTATTATATTGTATGTCAATTATCCGCGCTTTTCGTGATTGCTGGTTCTTTGTGGGTAGTAATAGAAGTTTTTGTAGCTTCACGGAGAATTGATTTTGCATATGACAATCATATTAATGATAGTTTTAAGTTAGGATTTTTGGAAGATGATTGGAAACATAGTGACCTTTTGATTCTGAAACCTTACTTAGAATTATTAATTAATATGATGGGTTTTGTGCAAAATAGATGCATAAGTGATAGGCATTAATAACTCGTGCACGTATGTTTGATGTGTTCAGATCAATGGCTTCAGCCACAAAGAGCATAGTTGTCGAGCTGAACAAAGGTGAAAAGCTCAAAGGTGACAACTATGAAATTTGGCAAATGAAAATTCAATATGTGCTGGAAAAGCAAAAAGCACTAAAAGCTCTTGACCATGTTATGGAAGATCTAGAGGATGTTGTGCGCCACCTTGAGCTAGCTGATCATCGCCTCAAGGCATTAGAGCAAGAAACATATATTTTCTGTGTTGCCGTTAGCTCGAAGGGGCTTCATGCTCTAAACGCAAGCGCATTGATTCGTTCAATATGTGGAAATGCAAGGGATCAAGTCCTTCTTGCAAGAAACCAAGAATTAACCAACAAAAGAGAGGAAAACGTCCCCATGTGAAGAATATCTCAAGGGTGATGTGTTACAACTGTGACCAGAAGGGTCACTATGCCCGCAATTGTCGCGAGCCAAAGAAGGTACACACCCTTAGTACAATTGGGAACTTTGCATATGTGTCAAGTTCTGTATTCTTGACTGAATCTAATCATCTGTGGACTGTGGATTCAGGAGCGACAGACCATGTAGCGAAGGATAGAGGATCCTTCGTGGAATTCCGACGAGTACCTATTGGAACTAAGTGGATCTATGTGGGAAACAACTCCGTGAGCTGAAGTGAAAGGAATTGGCACATGCCAACCGAATATGCGTGATGGACGCACTTTGTTCCTTCATGATGTGTTGTATGCCCCGGAGATTCGTCGGAATTTAGTGTCTGTTTTAGTGTTTGTTAAATTAGGTTTTAATATGAACTTCCATAATAAAGGTGTAGATTTGTATTTGGATACAAACTACTATGGTCATGGTTATTTTCTGGATGGTTTCATTGTATTGGATATTGATTATGTTAATGCAAATGTTTGTTATTCCCTTATCACGTCTCACAATACATATGATAATGATGTGAATGTATGGCATGCTAGACTTCGTCATATTGGCCAACAGCGTATGAATAGACTAGCCAAAGAGGGCTTGTTGGGCAATATTGAAAAAGTCGATTTGCCCATCTGTAAGCATTGCCTAGAAGGGAAAACGACGAGGAAACCATTTGGAAAAGGTAAAAGAGCTGAATTTCCTCTACACTTAATCCATTCTGATGTCTGTGGTCCAATGAATGTGAGAGGAAGGCATGGGGCTGTTTATTTCATCACTTTT
This sequence comes from Eucalyptus sp. ANBG9806169, assembly GCA_014182395.1. NCBI lineage: Eukaryota > Viridiplantae > Streptophyta > Magnoliopsida > Myrtales > Myrtaceae > Eucalyptus > Eucalyptus sp. ANBG9806169. Next base: position 23,402,240 of record CM024582.1, read on the forward strand.
ATAGATGATTATACTCGATTCGGATATGTCTATTTGATTTCTCACAAATCTAAAGCAATAAGTTGTTTCAAAAGGTTTATGAACCTGGTAGAGAATCAATTAGACAAGAAAATAAAAGCATTGAGATCCGATCGAGGTCGAGAATATTTATCTGATGAGTTCAGAAAATTATGTGATGAAAAAGGAATAGAAAGAAAGTTATCTATTCCTTATACTCCTCAACAAAATGGTGTTGCGGAGAGAAGAAACGAGAACCCTACCGGAAATGGTTAGGTCCATGATGGCGCATGCTAACTTACCTATCACCTTTTGGAGTGATGCGTTGTTAATCGCTACCTATATACTTAACCGAGTGCCTTCCAAATCAGTTACTTCCACTCCATATGAGTTATGGACAGGTAGAAAACCGGACTTAAGTTTTCTTAAGCCATGGGGTTGTGCTGCCTATACACATGAGTCCTCTCACAAGTTTGGGAACTGGTTGATCTTCCAAAAGGACGCAGAGCTATTGGGAACAAGTGGGTTCTCAAAATAAAGCGAAAGGCTGATGGCTCGATAGAAAGGCATAAGGCTCGCCTTGTTGCGAATGGGTATAATCAACATGAAGGAATTGATTATGAAGATACGTTTTCCCGTAGTGAGATTTACCTCGATTCGCATTATTCGGCAATAGTATCTAGTATGGATCTTGAGTTACATCGATGGATGTAAAGACCGCTTTCCTCAATGGAGAATTAGAGGAAGAAATATACATGGAACAACCTACCGGTTTCATAGTTAAAGGCCAAGAAGAAAAGGTATGTCGACTTTTGAGATCGATATACGGCCTTGCGATCATCGAGACAATGGTATATACGTTTTCATAATGCCATAATGGCATATGATTTTACAATGATTGATGAGGATCATTGCGTATATATCAAAAGATCCAAGGATCATTTTGTGATCATATCATTATATGTTGATGATATACTGATTGCCGGAAGCAATATGGAGTTTGTTCATTTTGTCAAGAGTTGGTTATCTTCCAACTTTGAGATGAAGGATATGGGTAAGGCTGCATACATTCTTGGAGTTAAGATTTCAAGAGATCGTTCGAAGAGATCGTTGTCTCTTTCGCAAGAAACATATATAAATAAAGTTCTTGAACGATTTCGTATGCAAGATTGTAAACCCATAGACACTCCTATTGCAAAAGGTGAAGGATTGAGCCATAGATCGTGTCCGAGGACTCCACAAGAAAAGGAACAAATGAAACATGTTCCTTATGCTAGTGCAGTTGGGAGCTTGATGTACGCTATGATGTGTACAAGACCCGACATATGTTTTGCAGTTGGAATGGTGAGTAGATACCAATCCAATCCAGTCCAAGACATTGGAAAGCCGTTAAGAGAATACCGAGGTATCCGAAGGGAACCGCTGATTTCAAGTTGAATTACCAAGGAAAGGATCTCGCGACTTGAAGGCTATTCAGATGCTGATTGGGGAGGAGATTTAGATGAAAGAAAATCTACCTCTTGATTTGTTTTCTTACCTGAACAATGGCGCCATATCGTGAGCAAGTAAGAAGCAAACGTGTATAGCCTTATCCACGATGGAAGCTGAGTTCATGGCATTATCAGCAGCGGTGCAAGAAGGAGTTTGGCTTAAGAGATTTTTGGATCATTTAGGTGTTATTGAGAAAGCTGCACATCCGTTATTGGTTAACTGTCATAGCCAAGAAGCTATAGCGTACACTAAAGATCCAAAATATCATGACAAGACTAAACCTATAGATACCAAGTATAACTTTGTAAAAGATATGGTTGCACGAAAGGATGTGAACTTGCAGTACATATCTACGCATAGAATGGTAGCAGATCCTATGACAAAGCCAATACCTAGAGATGTGTTTTGTGGTCATGTAAAATCTCTAGGATTGCGTAGAGTCTGATGTACTGGATTGTATTTTCCCTGAGTTGTTCACATGTATGAACTAGTGTTGTTTTATTATTAATGCCTATGAATCTTTTGTTTGATCTTTATGCATCTTAATGCTTAGTGCATTATATTATGTTGAGAAAGTATGTCGGACAGATAAGAGATTAGCCCTCTCACACGGGTAATCGCCTCTATTTACTATGTGATAAATAGAGATGAGATGGTTTTTAAGCTTATTATCTAGGTGATAATCGAGAGCTTAAGCTTAAAATATGTATGTCGCCTTAACTGAGTGTTAAGATGAGGACATAGTACTTACGATGTCCAAAAGTAAAATAACCCACACATTTTACTTTATCTGTCTAAGATGCCGATGTGAGTTCGATGAATTTTGTGAATGAGTAAATACGTGAACTCAAGTTAGACATTGGGTATGTCCGAACTATCATCTGTACGGTATTGATTGTGTAGACATACGCTCCATGGGAAAGGAGTTAATACCGTAATACGTATTTCATACTACGTATGCATGAGACGACCTATAAGAGTGGCAAAAGTTATGATCTCAACTTTTATGACGTGTGAGACTCTTGAGGAATAGAGTTCCTCATTTTTTAGTGCCCTCATGACTCTTACTTATTCTCAAGATTTCTATTTAGTGTTTACTATCTTAGAATGTTGCCAATGGTCATGAGATGATTCGATCTAATGGGACATTTCTAGAAAAGCAAGTTGAACTGAAATTGAGAGTTTGAAGGAAAGAGGAAGATCGGATTTGTAGAATCACATTGTGATTTTGTATTCACAGGTCGACCAATTATGACTGTCTTTGGGATAATCATAATTGTGAATACAATATATATAATATCATTGTTTAAATGAGATTAAGAGACATATAAATGTGATCGATCGATCTAGGGTACTGCATACTAAATTTACTCGGAAAATGATGCCCAATTTGAGCTGCTATATATTCCTAACAGATGTATAGCAACGAGCTCTCAAAGTATGCTGGTCGCACAGATTATTCACCGGTATGAATGTTGAAAGAGGAAAAGAGGGATTTTTAGTTGATGGGCCTAAGTTGGGCCTATCCGCCCATGTTGGTTTTTGACCCACCATGTGCGAGTGGAAGATGATGGATTTAATAATGGGCCTAAGTTGGCCCGGCCCACGAAAATAAGGCCCGTGGAAATGGGAACCTATAAAAAGGATGAGAGAGGGAAAGAACGCACATCTTGGCATTTACAACGTACGTTCTCCATTCTCTTCAAGAATTCTCTCTCTCCAAGAAAACCCAAGAAGCGACGCCATCTTCACTTCACGACGATATTTCGACATCAGATCGAACGGGTCTGAATTATTATCTTCTTTACGGCGTCGGTGTCTAATCTGTGGCTAACAAGGTACGCTCGAATCCGTGGTGTGCTTTTCGATCGGTGATACGTGACAATTCCCGGGCTTATCTTCCGCATTAATTTAGGGGTTCGGTTTAAGTGCCGAATCTGGTTTTTGGGGATCCGACGATCCCAACACGCATAAAATTAAGAAAGTGAATTCCTCATCTTGAAAGGTGAACACCTTCTAAATTGCTCCTCTCTCCTAAGGCCTTGATGCTCCAAGACAAACAATCTCTCTCTCTCTCCCTCTCTTCTCGCTAATCTCGTTAGTCCCTCTCTCTTATCATTACGCGGGCATCGCTTGATCATTGATGCTTGCCTCTCGATGTTGAGCTCCTCTGTGGCTGCTGCATCTTCCCCGAGCAAAATGGCGATGATGATGGTGAGCGCTTTGACGTCAAGCTTGGTCGCCACTTCTTTTGATCGCCGTCCTGGCTTCTGATTCGACTTCTCTCGTCACCATCCCACGTTCACTACAGCGAAATTTTACTCTGCAACCTACGGAGGGACCATCTCGTTATCGTTCCCCGCATGTTTCGTGCCAATCCAGGTAATTTTGTCCCCTGCTAGACTTAATTTGCTTGCTCTGTCTTTGTTTCTCTCTCTTCTGTAAGCTCACGATCGTTTCATGAAACGAACCTGTTCTTGAAGAATTTTCCTTTGCACCAACACGACGGGTATCTCTCGAGCTTGGGCTTTCTCTTTTCCGATTGACTCTGCATCAACAACTGTGGCACGATTGCGGCTACGGCTACAAGGTGGCTGGTCGTGAGGCCATCGCGAGGGAAAATCCAATTTTGAAGAGATTGAGATCGGATCTCGCTTTGCTTTTTGACAAAACGTGATGATAACGTGTTGGATGAAAGATGGAGAAGAAGGGACGTGCTCTGCACTCGCCTCTGTAAGAATTTGTGCGTCAAAGAGGAAGGTCAGAAGACCTTGCGTTCAGAATGAGAGTCCGGTTAGATGCTAAAAGTAGGTCCCGACAGGATGAGGCCATAAAAGTGAATATTTCGAAACTTCCAACATCCTTCCCAAAATAAAAGGAACAAAAAGAGATTTACTATTGTAGACCGCCGTTATTAAAATCCTCCATTTAATAAACTGTAAGTAACCGAACCACTGGGGTTTACCCCAGTGGCCACCCTTCCAACTTGGAAGGGGGAGGTGGGGAGTTCGAATCCCCACCTTCTCAGGGGGATTGAGGTGGGGACGAATTAAGTTTCAAGAGTAGGTTTCGACTCCCACGCTCTACAATGAGGTAAAGCAAAAGTCTGAGAGTGAAAATTAAAGTAGGAGTAAAATAAAACCGACCAAAAAAAAAAACTGTAAGTAACCGTTAATTATGTACGGAGAAAAGCCCCCCATCTGGTGAAAACTACAGTTCTCCAGCTTTAATGAACAAAACTCATATTTTTCCGTATGAACTGCAAACAAAACAAGATATAAAAGATGAGATTTGTTGCTTTAATAAATATCCAGCGATCGGGAGTGTCCTTACAGAGGAGTAGAAATAGCTTAATATCAAGCTTACTATTGTCTTCCAAATTCCAATTGAGCTCGGCCGCCGTTAGAAGAGTTATCAATTTTGCTACATTGTTGGACGAATGATAATTGTATTGTTTTGTAGGGGACAATTGTCCAAAAAGTCCTAAACCTATTGCAGTTTTGCCAATTGAGTCCATCCGGCCAATTTTGGCCGGAAAATGCTGACGTGGACGCCGACGGTGCCACGTGGAGGCTGCCGGCACCGACGTGGACAATTTTTAATAATATTTTCTATTTTTCCCACTTTTTTTTTTTTTTTGGGCTTTCCCTTTGCCCTTTTCCAGTGGCCGACCACGGCCACAGCGATAGCCGGCCACCGGCCACAGCCTAGCCGGCTAGCCTCACTGCCACGGGCGAGGCCCGGCCGGGCGACAGCGACGCAGGGCAAGGCCAGCCCTGGCCCCGGCGAGGGCCGGCCTCCCTAGATCTGGCGAGGGGAGCCCTCGCCGGGGCTCGCCCTCGCCCAGGCGATCATCGGCCTCGCTAGATCTAGTCCGGGCGAGGCCGACGTTTGCCGGGCGAGGGCGAGCCCCAACGAGGCCTCCCGTCGCGATCCGGGCGAGGCTAGGGCTAGCCTCGCTCGCCATGGTGAGGCCTAGCCGGGCGAGGCCAGCCCGGCCCCGGCTTCACCGGATCGGCGAGGGGAGCCCTCGCCGGGCTCGCCCTCGCCCGGGCAGCGTCGGCCTCGCCCGGACCAGATCCGGCGAGGCCGGCCAAAGGCAAGGCCGACGCTCGCTTGGGCGAGGGCGAGCCCCGGCGAGGGCGAGCTCCGGCAAGGGCTCCCCTCGCCGGATCCGGCGAGGCCGGCCTCGCCGGCTGTGGCTAGCCTCGCCCGCGTCGCCGTGGCCCGGCCGGGCCTCGCCGTGGTGGGCGAGGCCGGCTAGCCGTGGCCGGCCACCGGAAAAGGGCAAGGGGAAAGCCCAAAAAAAAAAGGGAAAAAACAGAAACTATTAAAAAAAAATCAATTTTTTTAAATTATTAAAAATTGTCCACGTCAGCGCCGGCAGTCCTACGTGGCACTGTCGACGTCCACGTTAGCATTTTCCGGCCAAAATTGGCCGGATGGACTCAATTGGCAAACTGACAAAAGGTTTAGGACTCAATCGACAAGATTGAAAGGTTTATGACTGAATTGGCAAAACTGCAATAGATTTAGGACTTTTTGGACAATTCTCCCGTTTTGTAGTTCATATAGGGAAATGGAAGGCGAGCAGTCGATATAGGGAAATGGAAGGCGAGCAAACATACAGTGTTATTCTCAAGACGACTCCAGTAGAAGCCGTATAGAGGAAAATGGGGTGAAGATATTTGTTGCGGCAAGGTCTTAAACAGGTCGACGAGATCTTCCCTGTCCAAAAAAAGGTATGCCTAGGTCCACCAAAAGTCGCATCTTCACGACCGTGTGAAAATGCTCTAGATTAGGATTATATGCGTGGACAAAAACTTTGAATTGTTAACACCACAAAAATACCAAATTCTATCCATCGTGACGCAAATACTTTGAACTCCTTTTTGTATCACTAAAAATCCTAAATTTGTCAATTGTGAGACAAATAATCCAAACTTTTTTTTATATTATAAAAATCCCGAACTTATACCAATATGACAAATATAGAAAGTAATATGTTACACATATAAAGTTTGTGTTTTTTCCGACACGAAAAAAAAAAAAAAAAAGTTTGGAGCAGTCATATTACAATGGACAAGTTTAAGGTTTTTGGTGATACAAAAAAAAAAATTGATATTTGTATTATGATGGAATAGTTTGGAGTTTTTAGTATTATTTGCCCAAAATTGAACTTATGTTGTCTTTATTTTGTGAAAATTAAATAATTTGAAAAATATTTTCCTAAAATTAATCACATATATCCCTTAAAACCATTAATCAATGGAAAATATCTCTATTATTTATAAAGAATTGTAGAAGTAAATTATCATCGGTGATGAAAATATTTTTAATTAACTAATTATTTCAAATAATATATAATTATTTTTAATTAATATTCTTTAAATTATTAATTTTTTGAGTTGTGATATCCCGAAATCTGGCCCCGTTCGAAATATATGAAATGATTATTTCATTAATGCATTGATAGTAAATTTATTCTGAACTAATCACTCATGAATTAACTAATTTATTGAACGAGGTCGTAAAGAGTTAAAACGTGAAAGATGAGAGAATTCGATTCGGGATCGACCGCTCAACCATAAAAATCGACAAGGGTCAATACTACGCTATTATAAATCAATTAACAAACGAATATAAATCGATTTGACAAAAGTACATAGTCGGTTCGCGAGTAATTCCACACGATTACAATACTCGCATCAAATGACGATAAACCGATTTTCTATTTATCTTGTACTCATGGTACGTAATTGAACACTCGCGATTACATGACAAACGAGGGTCATCCACAATTTGAAGAGGCACAGACGTGAATCGAAAATTATCGACCACGAGTCAACCTCATGAAAACCCCTAAAAGCCACCCAATAGTTTATATTATACTAAAGTCACATTTGATCGGTTTTAATTACGAAATTTAATTTAATTTCGGGTATCGAACTTTCAAGAGTTTCAAGACTAATTTACTGGGTGTCACATCATTTATCTGCAAATTATTTGCGAGTTCAAAATTCTTCAGAAAAAGGAATTATCGAACGAAAATTCGAAAACTATAAAGGGAATTGGACCCAGTGGCAGAGTTGTCAATTTTGGCCAAAATCTTGGCTTTAAAAGAAAAAGGAAAACAAAAAGATTTAAGGGGACACAATGCTAAGCCAAGAGGATTTTTAGGAAGAGTTGGTGAAGAGAATGACGGATTTTGGGGAAAAATCTTGGAAAAATCCTCTCTCTCTCGTCCATCCCCTCCTTCTGCCGACCTTACTCCACTTTCTCTCCCCCTCATTCTTCTTCCCCTTCTTCTTTCCTTCCTTCTCATCCTCTTCCTTTTCTTCATTTCCGTTTTCTCCATCATTCCACCCCCTCATCACCGCCATTTTCACCACCACTTTTCACTGCCATCTCCACCACCACTCACCACCGCTCACACCACTCCTCATCACCGCAAGCCATTGCCCAAGCTGAGCCTTGCCGAGCCGCCCCTTAACACGGCTTGTTTGTCGAGCCACCCGTGCCGCCACCGCTCAAGCCACACTCATCCTTGCCCACGCCACTTTTGCTCGCCATCCCTCGTGCCGCCATCTATCATCCTCACCTCAAGCCTCCACCACCACCGCCCCTCCCCAAGCCAAGAGGCCATGAGTCTCAAGTGGCTTTGCCAAGCCATTCAAGCTAAGAATGCCGCGTCCTTAACGCCGTCGCGCTGCTATTGCCGTGAGCTCGTCGCCGCCGGAAAACCAATGAGTTAACTCATAATCCTTGATTAGGGTGTTAATTGCATTTAGGGGCAGGTTTAGATTATGGTTAATGGAAGTTAGTGTTAGTTAGTTATGGTTAAGTATGGATTAGATTAAGGCTAATGAAGATTAGTCTTAATTAAGGATGATTAGTTTAAAGTAACTGCGATTAATTTAATTAATCATGGTTAATTTAATTAATTGTAATTAGATTAATTAATGACCATGAGTTTTTAATTAATCACAATTAGTTTAATTAATCATGGTTAGCCTAGTTTAGCGCAATTAACTTATTTAATCATAGTTAGCTTAATGAATTGTAATTAGCTTAATTAATAATGGATTAGTCAATAATTAGAATTTTATGCTTGATTTATTGAATGAAATTATGCATAATTTTGATTGTCTAAGTTTGTAATGCCTTGATACTTGATTGCCCAAATCGTCTATTTTAAATGCTATTTTTCAAAGAATGTTTATTGGTAAGAAAAATAGTAAACTTTAAGGTGTCATGTTTGGACACTGTGTTTTACCTGTTACATGGGGCAATAGGATTTTAAAATGAAAGCGTGCAAAGTTTAGTAGGTTGATTTTAAGTACGTGACCACGTGCGATTATTTTATCGGAATTTAAAGATTTTTCGAGGTTTGTTATTTAAGCGCGAACTCCTTTGCATTGGGTTAATTGACGGCAGATAAGATTGGCTTGAGTGTTGGCATGCTTAAGTGGTTACCTAATTGAACTAATTACCCAACAGGATTTTAAGGACGATGCTCGATGTTTATCGAATGCCCGATAGGGGTCCAGATGTCGAGTCGCGATTAAGATCGGACCGATGCTCCTTATGGAATGCCGTCTAGGCAGGAGTTTTAGACGACACCATGCTCGATGGCGTAAGACGATGCCTGATTATGCCGAAAAACCGTCAACTTGTGTGTTGACCATGGTCCGATGAGTCGTAATAATTGGAACAAATGTGAATGATTATAATGCATTGCGCTTGATTATGAGGTAAAACTATTAGGTATAGTATGGGACAGGCCAAGACAGGTTTTATCTTATAATCGAAACCCGTGTGAATGCTTGGTGCATGAGAGTTAAGTGTTCTGATTCTTGATTATGTTCGTTGTATTGATAGTGGTATATAAGATGTACTAATATGTAGAGGTGTGACAAGACGAGGTAAGATTGTATGCCGTTGCATGTTTAGGCTACCTTTGAGGCAAATTAGCGTCCTAATCAATGTTTAGGAGGTTGATTTGCTAAGATTCATATCTCACCCCATTGTTATTTAAATATTTTCAGGCCTGTAATTTGGAGAACCGTCACATGCGATTTGGGATCCTTTTGGAGACGAGGGATTGGCTTGGCATTAGTAAAGTTTAGGTTAACCCTGACCCTTGTTGGTTTTTTATAATAGTTTGTAAATATGAAATTTCTTGGGGTTAACAAGTTTTTAACTAGAAGTAATGTTTTTGAAAATGGTTGTTGTGATGGTTATACTATCCTCTTTGTTGATTGACTGTGAGTTATTTTGTATGTGCATTTAATCGAAAGATAAAAAGAATGGGTCGGTGACGAATCTTGGAACGTCGCAATTAATCGACCGTTGAGGGATGCTCATACGCTCGGGGGTTTGGAGCATGACAAAAACAATTGTAACTTTACACTGTTGAAGTTCTCCGCTTTTATGGTTTCCTCAAATAGAGTGCTCAACAGGCGCTTCTAAAATCTGAAGCTCACGGAGGAAGTCGTTCCACTTTGGAGCGACACGACAAATCTAATCGTATCCGATTCCGTCCTCCTCTTTCACTTTTTTGTTATCATGAAATGACCGTAATTTGATACGAAAGGATTACATTTTTAATCCTTGGATGACCATCGTCGTGTATGGGGTTTGATGCAAGATCCTGATGGGTTTCCTAGGATACAGAGCTTTGCTTAGACATCGCCCATTAGGACATTTCATCCATGCATAGTTTTAAGTGATAACATAAATATAATGATGACATAGCAATGTGAATAAGGAAATTTCGACATACATAAAGGTAATTTTGAGGTTATCTTTTTATTAATTGACATAAGGGTTATATCGTGATATATGTGTATACGTATTCAAGAGTCGTCAAGTGAGTGGGGTTGGGTCAACTCGATAATATTCATACCCAACAAAGAATCGACGCATTTAACTTATTTCAACCCATTTATATGGAAACAAATTTAGTAACTTATAACCGTACCCGACTCATATTTGACATAACTTATATTACTAAAACATACTCATATTTAATCTAACCTATGAAAACCGTACCCACTCATTAAAAGTCTATTAAAATCCATATTAAAATGAATATAGTGTCTCAATCGCTTTTATTTCCATATAATTTTTTTGGTAAATATTATTTTTGCTTTGCTCTTTCTGATTTTCAATGCATTTTGATATTTCTCTTCTTGAAATAAGAAAAAATAAAGCCCACGCAATAAAAAAAATTATATAATGACAATTGTAGCTAATGATTCTGATTAATCTTCAAAATATAAATTTCATGAGGACTCCGATTATAATCATCGCATACGTACACACACTGGCAATCTCACCATTGGATTCTCTTATGGGACACAGCCTTTTTTTTTTGGTCAAAATGATGACCTTCATTAATAAACTGGAGTTTGAGACACGTGAATATTCAACATCAAAACATAATAAAGACCATGGAGAGTGGTGGAAGTAATCATCCAATTCGAGACAAGGGAGTCCCCTGGATGGGCATTCATTCACCACCCAATCCGCAACTTGATTTGCATTTCTAGGGCAATGGGCCAGCGTAACACTATTCAAGCGGGCCAGATGCACTTGGCAATCCAACACAACTGACTGAACAGCCCATGGACTTTCAGTATTTTGGAACATACTTCACAAGCTCTACTCTCACGCTCTCAAGCCATCTAATCCATCATTTCTACGAGAAAAGTCCCTGACCGGCATTTCTTCGAACGGCTCGAAAGCAAACTGAACGAATTACGAGAATTTCGATCCATATACCTCCAAAACACCCCAACCAAAGCAATCTCTGAAGTCAATTAGAATCCCAACACGAACCAAACTTACCTAAGGGAGCCGTCGGGAAGATTAATGAAGCGTCGAATGTCCCTGGTGTGGTCCTCAGCGTCTAACAATTTATTCCGCGTAAGCCCATGCACGGAAGCCCCATCTTTCCTTCGCCACATGAGCGACCGACTCCGACACTCCTCCCTCCATTGTTGTAGCGGATGGGGAAGAGGGCGGTGTTGAGCTTCTTCAGCTGCATCACGCGGTCCAGCAAAATCAACGTCTCTCGACCAGCCCCCATTTCTCTATCGCTTCAGAAACGCGCAGAGAGAGAAAGAGCGAGAGAGAGAATTGGGGATTGTGCGTGGGAGGATTTGGCTTGGTTGGACATGGTGTTCAATTTGAGATCCCAGAGATAGAGAGAGTGAGAAAGATGAATGATATTGTTCAACTCAAGTGAGAGAGTGAGATCGAGTGAGGTGAGAAAAAGTCTTAGAGGTAGATTGGATTTGAGTAAATTGTAAATTCATTTAGCAACCCATATTTTCTTGGGCTTTACTCTTCTAAACTCATTTATAACCCACTTTCTGAATTTAACAAAGACCAAAACCACCGAAAACCTTAAATTATGCCAAGTATGGAACATTTACTCTAAACTTTTTTTGTGCTAGCCAGGGTGCGTGCACCTAAAGATAGTCCTCCCGACATTGGTCTAGGGCTATTCCACATGGAACAACAGTTTGCACATAGCTCAGATAGTTCAAACAAAGTTGTATGTGTGATATGTTTATTCTCCATCAAAGTTCTATCAACGAAAACAATGAAAACTGCACACATGGACTCTCGAAAGCAAATAATTTTAATAGGTGTCCACGCGGTTTAAGTGAATAAAAATGACATTACTTTGACTGAAAAGTCATCTAATGGAATTTTGACCGAAAATAACTATCACATAAGTAAAAGTTTATGGTTTTTCTATGTCATGAGAAAAAGTTTAGGATAAATATTTCACAATGAGCATAGTTTAAGATTTTATATGTCACAAAAAAAGTTCAAAGTAAATATGTTACTTTGGGCACAGTTTGAGATTTTTTTTTTTTTTTGGCCTTTTCCCTTTAACAAACTCATATAGGCTGCGTTTGGGAGTGACTTTCGAATGAGCTTTAGGCATCAAAAGCCCCTTGGGCCAAAAAAATGGTGTTTGGGAAACCACTTTCGAAGTCTCTTAATGGGAAAGCAAACATTTGCAAGGCTGAAAGCCCAAGGCAGGTGAGGACCTACCTTGGGCTTTCAGCCTTCTCGACATGCCCACGCGACACTGTTCACTTTTTTTTTCCCCAAAATTGTCCTCACGAATTTTTGGTTTTTCTGGGTGTGTGCTCTTGTATGGACACTGTTCATCTTCTCCGGACCGGCGGCTACTAGTGGGACGCCGCGACCTACGCGATCGTCATTGGAGATTCGAGCGACCTCCGCAAGTCGCAGATCTGGTGCGACCAGATGCGGTCGTCGGCGACCGTCGCCGCCGCACCATCCGTGACCTCCGCACGGGCCGCCCGCCGCCGATCATGGTCGCAGTCTGGTCGCGACCAGATCTGGTGTCGGAGGCTCGAGCGGCGGGTCGCGGCGGTGTCGCGCAACCCGCCGCCCCGGATCCGGGTCGCGGCGGCATTGCGCGACCTCCCGCGACCTCGCCGCCCTAGATCCGGTGGCGGCGAGGTCGCGCGACCCCGCCGCGACCCAGATCCTGGGGCGGCGAGGTCCTCCGCGACCTCGACGCCCGGATCTAGGTCGCCGGAGGAGGAAGAGGAGGCGTCGCGCGGGAGCCGCCCCAAATCCGAGGTCGCAGAAGGTTGCGACGGCGTCGCGCGACCTCTCCGCCCCAGATCCGGGGTCGTCGGAGGTCACGACGGTGTCGCGCGACCTCGCCACCCTAGATCCAGGGTCGCCGGAGGTCGCCGGTAGCTGCTGCCCTTGTCGGTCAATTGTTTTTTAATTTTTCTTTTGATAATTTTTTTTTACCACAAAACTCCTTTGTAAATGTAATTTCCCAAACACTATTTTTGCTGAAAGTACTTTACAAAGGGCTTTCAAAGTATAATTTACCAAACACAGTTTGCATTTTGGAAAACACCTTTAACTCAAAAGTCTTTGCATTTTTCTAAAGACTTTCCCCAAAAGTGGTTCCCAAACGCACCCATAACTGCTCAAACTATCAAATATGGGTTAAGAAATTGGTTTATAACCCAGTTTGACAAATCTAATATATTCTTAATGCATAACTTCCAATCTTAACGAAGTTTAGCAACAATTGAGGTTAAATGCTTGATCTCGTAAGTTTTAGAGCTTTTAGATCATTTAATTTACTTATAATTGGATCATTATGAATTTAAGAGTTATTACTAAATATGTAGCACGGGTCAAAGTTTATTCCAAAGAAAGAACATCCCGTTTTGAAAAAGTACGGCTAAAATTGAGTCAAATGCTCGATTTTGTGAGGATTAGCGCTTCCAAATCATCTAATTTACTTAAAATTATATTCATCTTAATTCTAGAAGAATTTCTCAAAATTTGGAGCACGAGTTGTGGGTCATGATTTATTCTAAGAAAGAATCTCCAATTTTGATAAAGTTTGGCTATATACATATGCATGTATGTATAAACTTTATTGCAAAAAAAAAAAAAAATACTTAGATAAATTGAGATTTTAGAGAGTGCTACTAATGTCGAAAAACTAAAATAATAATTTAGAGAGGATAGCACGTAGAAAAGTGATAAATAAAATAGCAAAACAAAATAATTTGATGTCAACTGGTTAGTGTATTAATTCTCTAGTGGTCAAACATATGCATAAAGCAAGAACTCATTCTTTCATTTAATTGGCATAATTGGGATAATCTTGTTAAGCATGCCTACACCATAACTGTAACGGCCACTTGCATTACTTAATTTACGTTGACATGTAAATGTCAAAAAAATAATAATAATAATTTTACGTGATGATAAAAATAGGTTTTTTTTTTTTTGGTCAGTGATAAAAAAAATAGGATGACTAAATTGAATATATCACATACAAATTGATTGGATTAAAGTGGAATTTTGTTTTTATATGTTGAAATTTACTTTTGCGCTAAACTTCAAATGAACTTAAGAAAAATGGAATTTAGAAAAATAAAATAAAAAAAAAAGTGATAAAATGAAAAGGAAAAAGTTTGTCTCTGATCTCAAAAAAAAAAGGAAAAATTTAATTAGGTGCATTATATTCTATAATAATTTAAGAACATTTTTTAAAAAAATAAAAGCAATAAGTGGGTTGTGGATTAAAAAAATCCAAGCGCACTTGCATCAATTCTATGCTCCCACTACTCTCCTTCCTATACATCCCCCCACCCCAAAAAGAAAGCAAAAAAAAAAAAAAAAAACACCTTCCTTTCGTCTTAGTTTATAGATAAATGAAACAAATGTCATTGACACTTAAGAAAAATATTGCTTTAGCAAATGAATAAAAGTTGCTAGTTTGATTGAGGAGTTACTCCTATTTTTTTTGTATGGTTTGACGTTGAATTACAAAGATGTAACGTACCCAAAATACTCTTTTACTCTCTCCATCTCTCTCTAATAAAGTGATTAAGCAATAATGCCATAAGTATGTGACGGCCATATCCTATAATCGCGACTCGTTAATCAAATCATTGATGCTTGATAGTTTCGATATCCATCTCTTTTGTAAATAAGATGACTATTAGTGTGATATATAATCAAAGGTCTCATTATATAGTTCTTACAATTTATGAATTGCGGTGAATACACTCACCGAGCCTTGATGGCCTCTCGGTGAGGCTTGAGCTCACTAGAATCAAGCGATCTCGACCCTGTAGGCAATCGACCAAAGAAAAAGCAAAAAATAAAAATAAAAAATAAAAAGTAATTAAAAATTCAACTTAAAAAGTAAAGAAAAAAATGAAAAAAAAATAACAAAATTATTAAAAGGAGTGTACGGAGGTCCATACCAAATAATAAAAATATTTTCTAGTTTATTTTCATTTTTCAGCTAAGCATATGAAAATATTGTTATTCTCCTAGAAAAATAATTTCTGGAAATTCATCACTTTTTATTATTTTATTATTTTTTAAGTTTATTTTTGGTTTCTATGTAACATTGACTTGATCAAGTACAGTAACTAGGTAATCACTTCTTCATCTGGACAACATTTGAATAGTCTTGCAATTACAAACCATGAGTAGTATATACACTTAAACTAAATATATTCACAACGCAATGGACTCATGCTCCTAAATTTTATCCCTTTTTTTCCTCCCCTACTTGCAAACGATATGTGTGCCCTAATGCTAATGAATTTACTTTATATCTTTTTCATCCCAACTTCACCACGATTCTTCTCATAGCAAAAGTAGTGAACTGCCTTTAACCATTTCTGTTTTTTAATCAGTCTTTGAGCAAGAAAGGAATGTCCCCCAATTGGCTTATTTGGGACTAAAATTGAATGTGTTGCCCATGCGAAAGGGACCCGGAATGAGGTCATCAATATGCGTAATTAGGGCTTAACCAATTCATCAAAATGACGTATTAATCTGATCGGGTGATGGAATTAATCACTTTCAGATTTAATCGTCATCCTGCAATATATTTGTGTCTAGAGTTTACTAATTATAGCAGTTATAATGGATCCAAGTGCTTCTCGATTGGAGCTCACAAATGCTTGTGGCCAATATGAGTGGAAGTATTTGAGTTTCACACAAGAGGTCTAAAACCCATCTTATGTGCCATCTAAAGTTAATTAACAAAAAGTTATATGATTGTCATGAGCGAAACATGCACACATAATATCATTACATCGTTATTTTTAATAGTTTTAAATTAAATAAAATTTGGGTTTCAGCCAAATGGAGCGAATGTGACATTGACTTAATCTAGTACAGTAAGTAGGTAATCACTTCTTCATTTGAACGACATTTAAGTGGTCTCACGATCACAACTCACGAGTGGTAGATACACTTAAAATAGACAAATCCAGAATGCACCCCCTTCGTGCACACGATATGTGTGCCCTAACGCTAATGAATTTACTTTATATCCTTTTCGTCCCAGGTTCACAAGGATTCTTCTCAAAGCAAAAGTAGTGAACTGCCTTTAATCAGTTCTTTTTTTAAACGGTCTTTGAGCAAGAAAGGAATGTCCCCCAGTTGGCTTATTTGGGACTAAAACTGAATGTGTTGCCCGCACGAAAGGGACCCGGAATGAGGTCATCAATATGCGTAATTAGGGCTTAACCAATTCATCAAAATGACGTACTAATCTGATCGGGTGATGGTCCGGCAATATATTTGTGTTCAGAGTTTACTAATCATTGCAGTTATAATAGATCCAAGTGCTTCTCGATTGGAGCTCATAAGCAATTATAATGGGTTAGAGCTCTTCTTGATTAGAGGTCATAAATGCTTGTAGCCGATTTTGTATGAAACGGGCGGAAGTATTTGAGTTTCACACAAGATGGTTATTACTAGTCTTATGTGCCATCTGAAGTTATTTAACAGGAAGTTATATGATTGTCATGAACAAACCCTGCACACATAATATCATTACATCACTATTTGTGGCAACATTTTTTGCTTTAATATATGTGCAGCGTATGCATGAAAAAAGTGCATCGAATACTAAACTTGAGACTTAGATAAAAAATCTGGAATATCTCAGATATATAATGAAAAAATGACAACAAAAAGGAAGTATTATTTTAAATCTAGTGTCACGTCAAATATGTAAAGTTGGTGTCCAAATTGGCATTACATGTATTCAATCCATAGGAGCCCTTTGATTGAGAGAGAGACACGGGAGATTCATCGAATTCACAGGCTAATACACGATCGGGGGATTACGGGCGTTGCGTGCATGAAATTCGAATCCTGGTGCAGGAGAAGCGAATCACATGTACATGGCTTGTCCCGTAACTCATCTTGAAGCATTAGTTGGGCCTGGGCACCCCAAAACTTTCATCCCCCAGCCCTCTTCACTCTTCCATTCTCTCCCTCTCCCCATATATTCTCCTCTTTTCTCACTCCTTTCAGCTTGAAGAAAAAAAAAAAAAAAACAAGAGCAAAAGACCCTTCAGAACAGAAACTTGTGGAACCTGTGAAACTTGTGGAACTATGTCTTCTGTGGAACCGGACAAGATTGCCCCACTTGACGAGATCCTCCAGTTCATGCGCTACGACGACGAGGAGCAACGGTACTGGAAGATGCGGTCCATCTATAGGGTCCCTGCACGCATGACGGCCCTCAACCACGAGGTCTACCAGCCACATGTTGTCTCCTTCGGCCCCTACCACCTCGATAAGGAACGCCTCCTCCCCATGGAGGAACATAAGCACCGCGCGGTCCGACACTTCCTCAAGCGGTCCGAGAAGCCTATTGAGTGCTTCTTCGAGTCCTTGAGGGAGGTGACATGGGACCTCGAGGAGAGCTATGACGCGCTGGACCCGAAGTGGAAGGCAAGCAGCGGCGAGGATGCGGCACGCCGGTTCCTGGAGCTGATGATAACTGACGGCTGCTTCATGCTCGAGATCCTGAGGTTCTTAGCCAATCGCAAGTGGACGACTACGCGCCCAACGACCCCATCTTCAGTCACCACGGGAGAATCCACATAATGTCAGACATTTGGCAGGATATGCTAATGCTGGAGAATCAGCTTCCGATGCTAGTGCTGGATCGGCTGGTGGCTGTCGAGAGCGATGGCAAGAAGGTAAGACGAGAAAATATTGCAAGTACGCAAACCGCCATACTTTGTGCACCTAACAGTACATCTTTGTGATCTCACATGAACCCTACGATGGATCAACCGAATATATGCTCTAAATGCATTGATTGCATGGTTCACGATCAACCGAAAATTTGATTAGTAAATCTATCACCGAAACTTCATTTATTTCCCTTTTTGGCAAGTAGTATCAATACGACCACAATCTCAGATTCAATGTACTGACTTCACTCCAACAACACAGGACGACAAATTCGTCAGCAGGCTCCTCCACAAGCTCTTACCGTTCCCCACCAAGGGCATCACAAGGATGGGCAAATACCCGCACGTCCTGGATGTTTTCAGGAACAGCAAGCTGATGGACTCGGACGAGGAGGTTACTTTCTTAGAATTCAGTCTGTCGTAAGAGATGCTATTGCAAGTATGCTAACTGCCATACTATGGGCACCTAACAGTACATCTTGGTCATCTCACCCCACGAGGGATCCACCGAATCTAATGCTCCCAATGCACTGGATGCACGGTTCTAGATCAATCGACAATTTGATGATTAAATCTATCACTGCCATAGGAAGCTATATTTTTCCCCCTTGTACTCAAGTAGTATCGATCCAACCACAATCTCAGATGCAATGTACTGACTTCACTCCAATAACACAGGACGACGAATCGGTCAACAGGTTCATCCTCAAGTTCTCCCCAAGCAAGGGCATCACATGGATGGGCAAATGCCTGCACGTCCTGGACGTTGTCAGGAACAGCATGCTGATGGAGCCCAAGAAGGAGGACGAGGAGAAGAGGGAGGACAGTCGGGAGATTATACAATTGGCCTCGGCCACCGAGCTCAGCGAGCATGGGATCAAGTTCAAGAGGAGCAAGACCAACAGCATCAAGGACATCTCCTTTGCGGGTGGGGCCCTGACGCTCCCCGAGATCCAGGTGTTTGAAACCACCATGTCCAATTTCCTCAACCTCACGGCGTTCGAGTACCACCATGTCGGGACTGAAAACGAGGTCATGTCCTACATCTACTGCATGGACCAAATAATCAACAACGAGCAGGACGTCGCGCTGCTCCGCGCCCAGGGTATCATCGTGAATCATCTGGAGAGCGATGAGGCGGTAGCCAAGATGTTCAACTCGCTGAGCAAGGTTGTGACGATCAACCCCAGCCGCAGCCTCAGGGACGTGCTCGAGAAGGTCAACAAGTACCGCAATAAGCACTGGAACATGTGGAGGGCTAATCTCATCCACACCTACTTCAGGAATCCTTGGGTTGCATTATCTCTCATCGCTGCCGTCTTCCTCTTTGCGCTCACCATAATTCAAACTGTATATTCCGTGCTCGGCTACCACAAATGAACACTTTGCCTCTCAGTACAGTAATATACTGTCTTTTTTTCCACTTTTTTTGGTTTTTCTCCTGATGGCGGATGCTCGATCATCGTCTCTTGATCAATTTGGGTTGTTATGAATGATTTTCCTCCTGCTTTCAGTCATGTTCATATCCCTTTTCAATGTTTTGGATAATGGACATTTTTATTTAACATTATCAAATGATGATTCTCTTTTTTCATTCTCCTTCATGTTTGTCCAATTTGAATTGGGTAGGGTGAAGGATGATTAAGTTTTAGGCAGATGAAATCTACCTTTGCAACATTTCTTCTTGATTAAATTTGTTAAGTTGCAGTGAGTTTAAGTGAGAAAACAAATATGGCTTTCAAAGTCATCTCTAATCACCATTTGCTTCAAATATCCTAAAAGAACCAAGGTGTGTGATGTTGATACCTAAATTTTGGTTAAGTATTTATGATAAAAATTGCATAAAAGAACAACTAGGGCCAACTGGACCTTAACAAAAAGGATTTTCGCATCATCTAAGTCTTAGTTTTATTTTACCATATTTTCGGATTAAAGAAAAAACAAAGTGAGGCCTACGCAGGTTTTTTATCAATTTGAATCGGGTAGGGCTTTCGCTGCAAGGAGGGAGAAACGGGCTGGGCTTGTGTTTTTTTTACTTTGTTTTGGGTCTCGGCCGAATTCGCGAGCCAGGCCTTGCCTTTAATTTCCTTCGCAGCTGAAGGGCACGGTTGGGCTGGGCCCATTCGCAGAAACCAGCCCAGCCTGAGGCCTGTGCCACACGCCCGGGCCAAGTTCGACCGGGTTGGACGCGGAGTTCCGACTCGGATCCGTTTTTACAATATGATATTTTAATGTTAAAAAATATTTTAACAAAAAAAATAGAAAATTCAAAAAAATAATTTACACTTTCAAAAAAATGGAAAAACCCAAAAATATTTATATTTCCCAAAAAATCAGAAAAAAATAATCTTCAAAAAAAAAAAAGAAGAAGCTAAAAATAGCCTTTGAGTGGTTTTTTCCTAAAATATGTGAAAATACTTAACAAAAAAAATAAAATAAAAATCGTGTTTAAGTTCTTGGAAGCAAATATTGGCTAATTCCAATTGCACCCTTATGATACATAGATTTCTATTTCCTTAATCTGATTAGGAATTGAATCATAAAATTCGTAATTGTTACAAAATGATGCATAAATGATTTACTTTATATTTAAATAAGATGAGTTTTGACACCTAAATTTTGGCAATTTAGTTTATTTATTTTATTGCATAGAAAATTATGGGGTTAGTTTTATTAATTGCATAGCGTATAGATTTAGGTTGCATTTATTTTTTATTTGCATTTTTGCTTTTTATTGAATCGGTGGCGGATGGGTTCAAATTAGTTGGCCAAGCCTATTTTTAAATGATTAGAAATTATCTTTTTAAAAATTCGAATTTCGAAATTTTTCCGAGATATGATGAATTTTTGGGTAGATATGACGAAATATTGCGATTTGGCTTTCCAGGATTTGGAATTAAATAATAATCTTATCGAAATCTTAATTCGTTATCAATAGGTGAAAAATTTGTGAAAAAAACATTGTGGATGTTGATTTCGAAAAAAATAAATTGAAATCCTAAATTTTCCCTATAAAAGGCTTAGTGTGGGCTCTCCCAAACCCATCAATTTATGACTTATTATTCGAGTTTTTAACCTGCAAGTCAATTTCATTATGAAATTGCCATTAATCGATTTGAGGTGGGTCGATTAGGAACTCAAGTGAAATATTGAGAGATATGCTTCACTCTAGTGCAACCAAAGAAACTAGGTTCAGAGACTTGATTACATTAGTTAATCATTAATGTTCTACCGGTACCTCATCGTCAAGACCAAATTTTTCGGGTACACCACCTAAGGTTTGGCTAATGGATTACTAAACCTAAATTTAGCTCCAGCTCTTCCAAGCCCATACCAATTCACGATTTAGGTTCAAATTCTTAACATGCAATTGATTTTCAATTACGAGTCGCCACTAATCTATTATCGGTAGGTCAATTAAACACTTAAGTAAAATAATGTGAGGATTATTTTACTTCTACGAACCAGAGATTTGTGAGTTTGGAGACTTGATTACATTAGATTTCTCTAACACCATTTCGGTACATTTTCTTTTATTTTTTGAAAAAATGTTTGGCAAGCAACTTAAATTGATTTTAATTCACTTTCCTAACATGTGAGATGATCATGCAGGTGCGCATACCACCAATTTAATACTTAGGAAAGCAATTAAATAATGTAGAACTTACCTTAAAGTAACGAAAACATCTGCAATATTATATCATAATCCACATCAACAATCTTAGATATGACTTCTAATTAACAAGCAATCATTCAATTTTTGCTTTCACTTTTTAACGAGAATATAGTCCATATGCAATGCAATACTTCTAATCTAATATGAAATAATATGGCATGACAAAATGTCATAAACTATATGAATGATTAAAAAACTAATGATTTTTAATAACCGTGCAATAATTAAATATGCAATCTAAATTAATCAAAATGACCTAATTTTAATGATGTGCAATTTCTCATTAAATGAACATAATAATAAACCCTAAATGGCGTGCATTTAGTGGGTCTAATTCTATATGACATGGACATGAATCTTCTATTCTAAAAATGCAATATATTCTAGAAATTGAAACTAATTTATCCTAAGACAAATTTTTATGAAATTCGAAATTAAGGAAAATACAAAACATAACTATCTAGATTAAGATTCTATCTAGCTTATATTAAGGATCAAGTCGAGTAAATCCTAATTTAAATTAAGATATTATCTTAACCTAGCAAGCTCTAACCTAAGATGCAAAAATCAATCTAAACTAAAAATAAAACATGCAATTTATTCTAATATGCCATGACGTGCAAATAATGCCTTAATTTCTAACTTTTTATGAAATTTGAAATTAAAATTAAACATGCAATTCAGATAATAGAAAAAAAAAAACTAACATCCTAAATGAGTGCACTTTTTCTTTTTCTTTTTCACGACTCAAAATAAAATTCCTATCTAATCATGCAAGATAAAAAAAAACAAACCTAATCCTAATTCAATTTTTTTTGGATTTTGTTTACAAAAATAAAACTAACTCAAACATCACGACATCAAATCAAACAAGATAAGATTGATATTCGAAAATTGGCAAACCATATTTCGCGCATGAGATCGGGTTGTCCTATTAAAAAATTAAATCGCGAATCGAATCTCGGGCATGAGATCGAATTGTCGATTCTTGCAAGGGATTGCAAATCGGATCTCGGACGCGAAAATCGGACTATCAATCCCTAATCTGAGGGGCACCTTTATGTTGGAATCTCAATCATACCTTAAAGACTAATTCTATATATAAAAAAACATGAAATAAAAAGATAAGTAAATAAAATAAATAAAATAAAGTAAACAATTAAAGAAAACTACCTAAATTGATTTGCTTTTTTTTTTTTTTTGTTTTTCTTTTGTCTTTTTCCTCCACCCACACACGGTTTGCTCGTGTGGTGGGTTTCTACGGGGCAGATCGGAGGATGGGTCCGGCAGGGTGGTGGCGGTCACTGATCGGACCGGTAGGAACAAGGCAGCAACCGGGCAGCAGGGGGCACGGTAGCAGCTGGCATCACTCGGAGAGGAGGGTGGCCCGGATCGGCGTCGAGCCGTGGGTGTCGCGGCAGCAAGGGTGCGGCGGAGTGGGCCTGGTGCTCGGACGACAGTGCAGCAGCTTCGGGCAGATCTGGACGGAGGAGCAGGCCGTCGGACGGAGATGTGGGCACAATCAGTCGTCACTCGAGCGTGTGGGGGCTCGGATCTGGTCCTGGTCGCGCAGGTCACCAGGAGGTCGGGTGGAGGAGTAGGCCGTCTGCGAGTAGGGGTGTCGAAGATGCTAGGTCACGGCGGAGATGGTGTCGCGGGCGGCTGGTGACGCGGGTTCGCTTGGTTTCGGGCGTCGAACGGCGAGGCAAGAGCAACACGCTTGAAGAATGTCGCGACCTCCCCGAGGCGGGTTTTGACACCACCTAAGGGTTCGGCTAATGGATTGCTAAGCCTAGACTTAGCTCGAGCTCTCCCAAGCCCATACCAATTCGCGACTTAGGGTTTAAGTTCTTAATATGCAAATGATTTTCAATTAGGAGTCGCCACTAATCTATTTTTGGTGGGTCGATTAGAAACCCAAGTAAAGTAATGGGAGATTTACTTTACTCCTACGAACCAGAGACTATGGGTACGGGGACTTGGTTACACTAGATTTCTCTAATGCCCTTTCGGTACCGTTCTTTTTGTTTTCAAAAAATGTTTGGCAAGCAATTTGAATCGATTTTAATTTATCTCCCTAACATGTGAAATGATCATGCATGTTTGCAAACCATCACTTTAACACCCAGATAAAACAGTAAATAAATTGCAAAAACTTACCTCAAAGCAACGAAAGCATCTGCGTTGTTAGATCAAAATTCACATCATCAACCTTAGATATGATTTCTAATTAACACGCAATTTTTGTTTTCACTTTATTTAATGGGAATTTAATCTATATGCAATGCATGCTAGTAATCTAATATGACATGATATGACATAATAACATGGCCTAAGCTACATGATGCAAATGAGATGTTTTTGTGTTTTCTTAATAAGCATGCAATCTACTCTAAATAATTAATTTATTCAAAGACAATTTTTTAGGTATTTTCCATGAAATTCGAAAATATGATTGTTCCATGATTAGATGTGCAATCTAAACTAACAAAATGACCTAATTCTAATGACAGGTAGTTTCCAATCAAATGGGCCTAAAAACTAAATGACGTGCATTTCAATTAATCTAATCCTAAATGACATATTCATGACATTTTTTTTCTTTTTTTCTTTTTCCTAAAAATGCAATCTACTTAAAAACTATTATCTAGAATTAAATTACGTGCAATCTTATTCTAAAATGCAATGACATGCAAAGAATGCCTTAATTCTACATGAATTAAGGAAGATGTTTTTTTGTTTTGTTATTTTATTAATTTCAAAAATTAAAATTTAACATGCAATAATAAATAATAAAAAGACTAACATTCTAAATGAATATGCTTTCTTTTTGTTTTCTTTTTCATGATTCAAAATAAAATCTCAACCCTAAACATACAAAATAAGAAAAGCAAATCTAACTCTAATTTCCCTTTTCTTTTCATTTTTTTAATTTTCAAAATTAACAATCGCCTAATAATTAAACATGCAATAAAGAACTAACAACAATTGATTTTTTTTTTGACATTTTTATAAAAAATCAATTCTAAACATGCAAACCCTAATTCTAACCTACACCTTTTTGATTTTTTTTTAAGAAAATTAATTTAAATAACATCACAGCAAATCAAGTAATATTAATACCCCAAATTGACGAACCGTATCTCGCGCATGAGATCGGGTTGGCCAATTTCACATAAATCACGAATCGGACCTCGGGCGGGAGATCGGATTGGCAATTTTTAAGTAATTGCGAGTCGGATTTCGGCGCGAAAATCGGACCGACAATCACTAGTTTCAAAGCAATTTCATAACATGTAGTTTCATCCTTACACCAAGGGGTAATTATACTAAAGGAACAGGTAAGGTAAAATAACAAAAGTAACAAAAAATAAAATAAAAGAAAAAGAACTACCTATTTCCTTTTCTCCTCCTTTTTTTTTTTTTTGCTTTTCTATTTTTTGTTTTGGTTCCCGCGCACGACTTGGCAGCTCAATCAATTGAGGAGCCACACCGGTCAGAGCTCCGGCAAGGGGAAGACACCGGCGAGGATGGTGCGGCGCGGGTCGCCAACTAAGCAGGGCCGGCGGTGGCGGACGGAGATGCGGCTAGGAGCAGGGGGACGGCTTTCGCGGCTGAGGTGTCGCGCGGTGCGAGCAGCACGGAGGCGGAAGCGGAGGTCCGAACGGCGTGCAGGGGGGAGCCGTGGGTTAGGCAAAGGCTTTGCACGTAGGGGCCGAGATCCGGACTCGGCTAGATCGGCGCGGTGGCGGCACGATGGGTCGCGGGCGGAGGCGCAGCACGGGTTGGCCGGCGTGGTGGCTGGTACTCACGGCGTCGGAGTGGTGGCGCAGTGGTGCTGGCTCGGAGGTGATCTTTGGCGAGCTGTTGGCGCGGTGGCGAGCGGGCTGAGGCACGGCTAAAGTGCTGCGCGGGTTCTTTGGCGGTTCTTTGCGGGCGTCAGGCGGCCAAAGGCGCGGGCGTCGGTGCGGCGACGGGTGGAGCGCGGACAGGTGGAGGGTGAGCCGGCAGTGGCTTCTCGGGTTGCTGGTGGTCGGATCTAGCTGCAGAGATGGAGGAGGGCGACGGGCGCTGCAGCGGCTCGATCGACGGTGGACTCGGGGCTCCGTTACAGCCGGTTGCGGTTCGGGCGAGAGAACTCGGGGCTCCGTCGCAACAGATCGGAGACCGCGAGCTAGGGTTGGGCACGGATCCCGAACCGGCGCGGCTCATCGAACGACGAAGAGCAGTCGTGGCGATGGAGCTTGGGCGTCGGCGTTGAGTAGGGTCTCGCGCGGCGGTGACGCAGAACGACGAGCAGGCGCGGTGGTGCGTTGGGCGGTGTCCGGGGGTCGCGGGTCAAGAGGGACAGGGGCGGCGTTCGGTCGGCGGTGTTTGGGCTACGCAGGAGCGTCGATCGCCGGTCTTCGAGACGACGGCGTAGGGCGTGGTGCGGTGACGCGGGCGGGGATTTCGCTCGGATGCCCCGGAGAAGAAGAACGTCTTCTTCTTCTTTTTTTTTAATTTCTTTCTCTCTCTCCTCCGTCTCGCTTCACGTTCGCCTTATGCTTTCACCTTCTTTTTTTTAGTTTTTCTCTGACATACTCTCTATTCATCTTCTTTTTTTAATCCCCTTCCCTTGACTTCATTTTTTTTGTTTCTCTCTAACGAGCCTCTCCCATTTTTTTAATCGCTCCTTCACGGGCTCTCTTTTTTTAATCGCTCCCCCCTTTCTCTCAATTCGTGTCTCCGTACGAGCTCTCTTTTTTTAATCGCCTCCCCCGACTTCCTTCGTTCCTTTGTGTATATATAGGCTTGAAGTTCAACCTACGTAGCGTGAATAGGAGGCGGCCACTATTTCACGTCGTGCTTCTTCAAATACGGACGCCACCGCCCGACACTCGCTGATTTTTTTCTTTGCTTGTTGCTTACTTCAATCTTCAGCGGGTTCCACGCCTCCCGACAACCCACGCTTGAGAGAGAGAGAGAGAGAGAGAGAGAGAGAGCATATTATATAATATAGCTTCTCTGAGGGTTCCCCTAGAGTCTTCACGTCCGCCGAATTTGTGCATGCATGCGCATGCATTAATGAGGGAGAGACAATGGACGTGCAAGAACTTCCTTCCTCCCCTTTTTTTTTTACTTTCGGACTTTTGCGCGTTCGGACAAGCGGAGAGAGAGACCGTCCCTTTTTTTTTTTAACATTATCGACTATGAGCTGCTGCGTCTTGTTGCCTTTTAGTACCGATGCTAATGCGACTACATGAAATGCAATTTTACTATTTTTTTTTAATTTTAATTTTTTTTATGCAACTAATTACTAAATGATTAGGCAAAAATTTATGTGTCAACAGCTGCCCCTCTTTGAAGGTGAGCTCGCAGAGGTTGCATTCAAAGACAATATGATACCTAAATTTTGACCATGAACATGCAATGGATGATACTTTGGCGGGACAGTTATTTATTTATTTATTTTTATATATATATTTTAAATGCAATGTCATGAAAATGGTAATGCAAATGTGAGATATTGCAGAGGAGAGCATACCTGTAATTACTTACCGGTCGAGCATCGTGAAGTACGGGATAAATTTTTATCGCTCGGCAAGTGTCCGGGTTCCCCGAAGAGTCCACATGAATTTATCTACAGTACGCTCAATGTTAGGTGAGATGCCTTGTTGAATTCAGATGACTTGAAATACCTAGATTCACACTAAGGTATAGCGAGTAAGATAGACGAGATTTGAGACATCCAGATCCAGACTGAGATGTCAAGAAATTGGGAACTTAACCAATAAACACTCAATGTTAGGTGAGATGAATATTGGATTAAGAGGATTCGAAATACCTAGATTCAGACTAAGGTATAACGAAAAAGACCAAAAAGCATTCATATCCAAAATGAAATGCTTAACAAAAAGTTTTGAGACATCCAGATCCAGACTGAGATGTCAAGACTTTGGGGGACTTAATCAATAGACACTCAATGTTAGGTGAGATGAATATTGAATTAAGAGGATTGGGAACTTAACCAATAGACACTCAATGTTAGGTGAGATGAATATTGAATTAAGAGGATTGGGGACTTAACCAATAGACACTCAATGTTAGGTGAGATGAATATTGGATTAAGAGGATTCGAAATACCTAGATCCGGACTAAGGTATAACGAAAGGATCGAAAGCATTCATATCCGAATGAAATGCTTAACAAAGGGTTTGAGACATCCAGATCAGGCATCGAGATATCAAGAAATTGTGAATTTAACCAATAAACACTCAATCTTAGGTGAGATGAATATTGGATTAAGAGGATTCGAAATACCTAGATTCACACTAAGGTATGACAAAAAAGCTCAGAAAGCATTCATATCCAGAATGAAATGCTTAACAAAAAAAAAAAATTTAGACATCCAGATCCAGACTGAGATGTCAAGACTTTTGGGACTTAACCAATAGACACTCAATGTTAGGTGAGATGAATATTGAATTAAGAGGATTCGAGATACCTAGATCCAGACAAAGGTATGACGAAAAAGCTCAGAAAGCATTCATATCTAGAATGAAATGCTTAACAAAAAAAAATTTTGAGACATCCAGATCCAGACTGAGATGTCAAGACTTTTGGGACTTAACCAATAGACACTCAATGTTAGGTGAGATGAATATTGAATTAAGAGGATTGGGGTCTTAACCAATAGACACTCAATGTTAGGTGAGATGAATATTGGATTAAGAGGATTCGAAATACCTAGATCTAGACTAAGGTATAACGAAAAAGCTCAGAAAGCATTCATATCCAGAATGAAATGCTTAACAAATTTTTTTTGAGACATCCAGATCCAGATTGAGATGTCAAGACTTTGTGAACTTAACCAATAGACACTCAATGTTAGGTGAGATGAATATTGAATTAAGAGGAATGGGGTCTTAACCAATAGACACTCAATGTTAGGTGAGATGAATATTGGATTAAGAGGATTCGAAATACCTAGATCCAGACTAAGGTATAACGAAAAAGCTCAGAAAGCATTCATATCCAGAATGAAATGCTTAACAAAATTTTTTTGAGACATCCAGATCCAGACTGAGATGTCAAGACTTTGTGAACTTAACCAATAGACACTCAATGTTAGGTGAGATGAATATTGAATTAAGAGGATTCGAGATACCTAGATCCAGACTAAGGTATAACGAAAAAGATTAGAAAGCATTCATATCCATAATGAAATTTTTAACAAAGGGTTCGAGACATCCAGATCCAGACTGAGATGTCAAGAAATTGTGAACTTAACCAGTAAACACTCAATGTTAGGTGAGATGAATATTGGATTAAGAGGATTCAAAATACCTAGATCCAGACTAAGGTATGACGAAAATGATCGGAAAGCATTCATATCCAGAATGAAATGCTTAACAAATTTTTTTTTGAGACATCCAGATCCAGACTGCGATGTTAAGACTTTGTGAACTTAACCAATAGACACTCAATGTTAGGTGAGATGAATATTGAATTAAGAGGATTCGAGATACCTAGATCCGGACTAAGGTATAACGAAAAAGATTAGAAAGCATTCATATCCGAGAATGAAATGCTTAACAAAGGGTTCGAGACATCCCGGATCCGGATCGAGATGTCAAGAAATTGTGAACTTAACCAATAAACACTCAATGTTAGGTGAGATGAATATTAGATTAAGAGGATTCGAAATACCTAGATCCAGACTAAGGTATGACGAAAATGATCGGAAAGCATTTATATCTAGAATGAAATGCTTAACAAAGGGTTTTGAGACATCCAGATCCAGACTGAGATGTCAAGAAATTATGAACTTAACCAATAAACACTCAATGTTAGGTGAGATGAATATTGGATTAAGAGGATTCGAAATACCTAGATCCAGACTAAGGTATGACGAAAAAGCTCGGAAAGCATTCATATCCAGAATGAAATGCTTAACAAAGGGTTTGAAACATAAATCAAGAATTTTGGGAATACCTAGGACAAACCTGGGATATTCGTGAAGGTCACTTACCTCTTGGTAGAAAGAAGTTTTGGGACATCGATAATGTACCTCAAATATTCATGAAGGTTTCTCACCTCGAGGCTTCTGAAAGGAACATGAATGTTAGGAGCTCTTGGGTCTTCGAGGAAATATTACCTGTCAGACATGATTAGAGCAAAAAATACATGCATTCACCAAAGAATTAAGCAATTCAGCACACTCCAAAGTCCACTAAAGTTTTTTTTTTTTTTTTTTTTCAATCAAGATTTGTGCATGATGGTTTTACCATATTTGTACCACCAAATTTCCAGGGAGAATCATCGCTTAAGACAATTTTCACTCATGACATGGATTTTCAAGAATACCAAATGAGAGACTTTCAGTTAGAAAGGACTTTCACTCACTCTCATTAAGAAGGCTATTTTGTCCCAACCATTAATGTGGGATCACATGAATCACTCAATCTTACTTTCATCATGTCAACAAGGGTTCGAGTATTCTCGCAAGCGGTACGACTTTGTCAATCTGAGAGGCCTTTATCAAGACTGTAATGTGGGCTTGGTCAATGGCTCAACAAAGAGGGACTCTTCGAGTCAAGGCTAATGGAAGAACAATACTTTGCAATCATCTCCGGGTTTACAAGTCAAGTAACTTGCGGAATGAGATAGAAATGGTCTTGCTCACACTTCTTCGAGCAATGCTTATAAACATATGAATTCCTACATTAATTTCAGTGCCCTAATCTGAAGAGACTTTGTAAGGGACGTAACGTAGGCCAAGTTCATGGGTTGAGAAATGAATGGATCATTAGGCTCAAAATGTGTATAGGGGATGAGAATTGGTGCTCATCTTGGCATTGTCCCGGGTCTTCTTCTCCACCATTGGGATTTTCCTTATAGGTACTATAAAAACTTGGCTTTTGAGTTCTTTGAGTACCACTCCATTGAGAATTCACTCTCTCTCTTTCATTTTTTACGGGCATTGGCCTTGCTTTTACTAGGCACACTGCTTTTTCATGCCCCTTCTTTTTTTTTTTTTTATGCTTTTGACACACTACATGTATTGAATCACCATGTAATGTTTCAACATTTGGGTTCTTGGGGATTTTTCTATTTTTTTTTTTCGGCACTCTGGACTCTGCTGCTTGAGTATTTGTCTTTTGCCTTGCCCCAGTGTGGGGGATGATCACCAATTGGGTTGAAACGAATTTACAGGCTCAAGAGGGGTACGCAATGGCTAAAGTGTGTAGGATAGAGAAAGAACTGCTCTTCATCATCCTAAGGCACTTAAATTACCGTATGAATTCAATGTAATAGCAATACCTGAAGATTGATGCAATTGAGAGCAAGAATATTCCTATCAATTTCCTCACCTCATGATGTCGTCTTACCTCCAGCCTGCCCCAATGTGGGGTGGTTCTTGATAGGGGTAATTTAAAAATTATCCACGTGTGTGGGCTCAAAAAGGTTTAAACAATGGATGATCATGTAGTGTTTGGGATAGAGAACAAACCACCTCTCATCATTTTGATTATCGTACCTTTCGCGAGAGAACTCTTTACCTCACAGACATGAAACTTCCTACACTCATCTCACCGGTGTATGAGCAAGGGACTGTGTATAGGATAGAACTTACCTTTCATCATTCTGACATGTCTCATTTAGCATGTTCAATCCATTCCACATCATTCATCATCTTGATCTGCGGTGATAATCTTCAGTGGAATTGGTAATTTAAACAGGTAAGACTATAATGCAAAAAATTTCCTTTGAAAGGTCACAATTACTTCATGAACTCATCAGCTTTGAACACAAAGAGTTTGCAGCTCAAAAAATAAAGAAAATGATTGATAAACAAAATTTGTTTTTTTTTTTTTTTTTTTTGTTTTTGGCAAACTTGTTGCCGTTTCCAGGGATCGAACCCTGGTCGTTCTCGGACCCTTTCATTCCCCGTGCCAACAGGCTGAGGCGCTGGTGGTGTCCTCAGGGCATTTCTTTTTTCATTTAATTGAACTGACTTTGGGTCAACACGTCTGATATACCGAATCAAATGAATTCGATATGCGTATGGAACATGGCCTACTTTTCTTCTCATTCAATCCATTCCCACACAATTCAATGAAGAAATGAGTACCTTCTATCAAGGGTAATATTTCTTCACCGCGTCAGAGTTAACATGATTAGAAAACTCACGACTATCCATTTCTGTAAGGATTAAGACACCACCAGGGAGTACCCTCTTCACCATAAATGGGCCGCTATAATTTGGAGCAAATTTGCCTGCATACGTCCAGGCAAAGATATCCTGATATTCTTTTAGCAACTGAGCCAGGTGCTCGGCCTCATCTTTGGAAAGATTTGCTTATCTCTTTGGGATCCTCGGTATCGCTTAAATTGATAGTGATGGTTTGCTCGGCAGTGAGAACTTTGGGTTTTTCATGCTGCTCCCAACTATGCTTTACTTCAATGGAGTCACCATTCGACTCCTTAGGGTCTTCATTGTCATCACTCATGATATTGGACTGACCCAATTTCACCTCCTTACCTACCATAAGGTTGCTCCTAAATTGTTTTTTTTTTCTTTTTCGAAATTTTCTTTTTTAAAAAAAAAAATTGGCAAAACATTTGGAAAACCTTGTGACACGAGAAAGCATGATGAAGCCCAGGCCTCGAGAATTCTCCTTGGATTTTTCTTTTCTTTCATTGGTTGGATATCATCACCGAGCTGGTTTGGTATACCTCATCATGCCCTCAAAATAAAGCTTGTAATTGTAATCGATATTCATCAATCAATTTACATTTGTTGGAATGGAAAGTACGACAATCAAAGCAAACATCAACTCCTAACAAGCGATATGCAAAATACGACGATCAAAGCGAAAGCAAATCCTAGAAAACATTAAAAGCGATAAGATTCCCGCGCAGGGGAGTACAGAAAAGTAAATGTGTTACTCTTGTGGGCTAGCACCCATTTCCTCCGATGGTTCTTCGTTAATGGCACCTATAAGGAGATCATCGAATAGGGTCGTGATCCCTTCCATCTCATTATGGATCCTCTGTCTTTGAAGTTGTCGGGTCATCCATGCTACTCCATCCATCGGGCGCGATTCCTCGGGTGTCGATCACTCCTCCTTCATCATGCATCATTCTAGCAGGGCCGGGGAATGTCTTGCGAATATCGAGGAATAATGAGTTTTTCCTCTCTTGTTCATGTCCTCCTCCTCTTCCATGGTACCCTAATCCGGCGGAACGAGGCCTTCGAGGGATTTCAATTGGATTCCGGATACCCTGTTCTTTTTACCAAGTCCACGACCAGGAATAAAGCCATTTCCAACCATCACTCTTGCTACCATAACTGCTGCATTTGACACATCAGGGATGGGTGGTGTCGATCCTCGAGATGCATGAATAGTGGACACGAGCTCGAACGATTGGTAACTTGACTCCTCCCTAGGTTCCGGCTCAACATAAGGGATGGCTGTCTCGTGATAAATCCGATGATCCTCCTCGCCATGAACAATGACTAGCTTTCCTTTGACAACAAATTTCACGCTTTGGTGAAGACTTGATGGCACAGCTCAGAAGATATGAATCCAAGGACGACCTAACAGAAATTGAATCCAAAAGTAGGGATGTCCATTACTTGGAAAAGGACGTTGAACATCACCGGACCTATTTGTAGATCAAGGTGGGTCTCCCCTATCACCTCCTTTCTTGTACCATCAAAAGCTCGGACGGAGGTCTTTGCAGCACTTATTTTTGAAGGATCTATTTTAAGGCGATGAAGAGTCGCCAATGGGAGATATTCAAGGCGGACCCATTATCAATGAGTACTCGAGCCACATGAGAAGCTTTGCACTTGACGAGATATATATAACGCCTTAGTATGTCCCCTCCCCTCAAGAGGGAACTCTTCATCAGAAAAGACTATTAAATCTTTGAGAAGAATCGACCCTACAAATTCCTCCAACCTATTTACCTCGATCGTCTCCGGTACATGAACTTCACTCAAGACCTTCATTAGAGACTTTTGATGCGTAGGAGACGTTTGCAAGAGTTCAAGTAAAGAGATTTGAGCAGGCAATTTTCGCAATTGGTCGACCACGTTATACTCACTCGCTTTGATTATAGCCAGAAATTCTTTAGCCTCCTCATCAGTAACTGGCTTTGCGGGTTGGGTATTAGCTTGAGCATAGGTTCGACCAGACCTTGTAATCAGGTCAACATCTAGCTCGTATGACCAGGGGACGGCTTTGTTATTGTTGTACTGATACAAAGCTGGGCACCTCAATTATTATCTCCTCATCAGTTGAAGGCTCTTCCACTATCAGTCCTTCGTGGTCGGAGGCATCCTCAAGTGGGGGCATGTCCTCGATCAACGGATCTGGTTCACTCTTTTCAGTACTTAGCTCGGCAAATTCTTTCTCCCAATCAATGATGACTTGAGAGATAGTTGACACTACTCCGTTTGATCAGCATACCCGATCATGCCAGCCTTAACCATTTCTTGAACCCTTTCCTTCATGGTAGGGAAGGGAGGATTCTCATCTGTCGGATAGTTACCAACTCTAACTAATCCGCTATAGATATCTTTGACAGACACTTTCAAGTTCATCTTTTTGCCAGCATTGAACTCAAAGATTGCATTCACGTTTCCCTCATGTTCCGGCGACGGATTCTTTTTGACATTTGGTTGGGTGGCACGGAAAGAAAATGCCTTAGTATCCAACAAATTTTGGATCTTGTGCTTCAAAGTCATGCATTCATCAGTCGAATGGCCCACCTCTCCCATATGATACTCACATTTTTTGGAGGGATCGTAATTGGAGAATTTTTCCGCATTGGGTCGCTTTGGTTCGTGGGAGATCAGTCCCTTCTTTTGGAGTATCGGCAGGACCTGAGATAGAGGGCCAGGAAGAGGAGAGAACTGCCTTTTGGTGAGTTGTCGCGGTGCATGCATTCGGCCTCCATCTTGCTGATTCCCGGGGACACGAACAATCGGAGGCTTACTAGGGGTTGCTTGCGCATAAGCAACATTAACTTCAGTGATCGGTTCCTTGTCTTTCCTTGCAATAAATCTTTTGCCTATAGGGGTTGGTTCATTAAACCATCCATCTCTTAGCCCTGTCTCAATTTGTTCACCCCTTTGGGATGAGTTGATTGAAGTTCTCAACATACGTGCTGGCCATCCGATTACGAAACTCGAATGGGAGGGTTTTGACGAACAACTTCATTAATTCTTTGTCAGTAGGTTCAGGAGTGATTTGGGCGGCCAGATTTCGCCACCTTATGGCATATTCTTTAAACGACTCACTCCTCTTTTCTCCATTCGCTCGAGATCCTCTCGTGAAGGTGCAATGTCCATGTTGAACTTGTATTGCTTGAGAAATGCATCGGCCACCTCATTCCAAGTGTCGAGGAGGTTTATGTTTTTCATAATAATATAATATACCGGTTCGGTGCGAGTCCGACCAAACTCATTTGGAATGATTGGATCATAAGGGGCTCATTTTTGACATGTTGAGCCATCCTTACATGGTACATCTGCAGTGAGCTTTCGGGCAAGAAGTACCATCATACTTCTCGAACTCCGGCATTTTAAACTTGTTTGGCGTCTTAACCTTCTCATAAATGATGGTCAATTGGAAGTGAGTTGCGATCCTTGCAATTGTTTCACTTTCTCTTCAAGTTTCGCAAGGCGTTCACCTTGCTCCGTCTTAGGAGTGCCGTCGACTTGGCTTTTCGGTAATGATTGGAAGTATGTCATCCTCCAATTCAGGCATGTCATCATCAACCATCCGGACCTTCCTTGCCTGTTTTGGGATTATTAACTCGGGTAGAGCAGGTGCGAAACGGGATTCAC
Organism: Eucalyptus sp. ANBG9806169; assembly: GCA_014182395.1. Lineage (NCBI taxonomy): Eukaryota > Viridiplantae > Streptophyta > Magnoliopsida > Myrtales > Myrtaceae > Eucalyptus > Eucalyptus sp. ANBG9806169. The sequence continues at coordinate 23,437,800 of CM024582.1, forward strand.
CTGGAGGGATTCGATTTGGGCAGTCATAAGTTGCATAGATGTAAGCAACTGTTTTGAGCTGATCTTCCATACTGGTAATACGATCACGCATCTCGGTTGGTTAGCCATTTTAGCTCTTGATCGAGTAATAATAGGCGAACGTGGCGGATCCGTTATCACCTAAATTGCAGAAAAAACAAAATAAGTATCTCATATGAAACACGCCGGTCCATGGCAACGGTCTAAAAATTTTATTCATTAATGGAGTTTTTGACACAGCCTAACAAAATAGAAACTTGAAATGCCCTAAACAAATAAACTAGGAAGGTAAATGACTCAACTTCCTAAACATTAATCTAGAAATGAAAACAACAAGATTAATTCAAGCACTTCATCTAGCTTGATCAATATACACTCGGGACACCACTCGGCGCAATCGCTTATTCTCCTCTTGAGCTTTTTCAGCAACCCTTTTGAGGCGTTTATTCTCAGCGCAGTTGGTGATCTTCAGTGGCACCTCTGGTATCTTTGGAAGTAACTCCTCTGGAATCTTGTGTTGTTGAATGTACTTAATTGAGGCGTAGTACTTCCTTTCTTTACCCTTCAGCTCCTCCTCAGGCCATTTGAGCTTTTGTGGATGACACATGTCCCACATTGATTTGATCGTGAGAATGGAATCCTTATGGTCTTGATCTCCATCAACGAAGCTTACTCGGAGCGGATCTGTTTGCAAAGGCGGGTGGGAGCTCCCGCACCACTTGATGCGACGGGTCACTCTAGTCGGATAATATTCCATTGCTCCAGTGAATCCCAGTAAAGGAATTGAGCCAGCAGCTCCACATGAGAGTCTCGCCACACGAACTTGGAACCACTTAGCATGCCATAGGAAACTCTTGGAAGTTGGGTTTTTTCATGAAAGCTAACCATCTAGAATAATGGTAATCCGGTGCATGTTTTTGGTTGTTCTCAAATCTCATAATAGGGTGATTAGAGTTATTAACATCATGTATAGTCATTGAACCACCAAATCCTTTTATATGAGAAAGAAACCAAATTTGAAAAAGCTCAGGAGAGGCATGGAAAATCTTATCACCGCCTTCTTTGAATCAAGTGAGGGAAAGAAAAGTTTCAGTCAGAACAGTGTTTACAAAAAAATTTCTTCCAACACTTGTTTAACTAATTGAGCAATCAAAGGGTTAATGACATTCTTGCAATGAGGGAAAACTATAAACCCAAAGAATGCTAAAAGGAAAACCCTTCGCATTTGAAATGAATTGCCATTTTCAAAACATTCTTTTAGAAAAGATAAATGACATGTATTGCGGTGAGCTTTTAAAACCTTTCTTACATTGTCCTCCTTAATTCTTAAAAAATCGGATAAGGCCACAACGGGGTCTATTCCGATAGGTGGGCTAATTAATTCAGCTTTCAAAGATTTCCCTATGGCAATGCTATACTCTTCCAAGGTGGGCGTGAGTTCATGCTTACCGCCAAAGATGAAAGTAGATGTCTCGGGGCACCAACAATGAGCAAGTGCTTGGATGAGGCCGCCATGGATGTTGATATGTAGTAGTGGAAGTAGTCGACCAATGTGCGATTCTACGAACTGACGGCCAGCTTGGTCTAACTTGTCCCACCAGGTGCTAAGCTCTTCCTTCGGAGGGAGAATAATCCGAATGTCCGATATCCCCATTGTATATTGATCAAGACTCAGGACAATCCTAATGCCATGGACCGACAAAATGATATAATAAAGTAAGTAAATTGCAAAGGCAAGAATTTAGAGAACTTACTTTATTGATGAGGGGCAATCACATAGACATACGCATGGTAAGTGGCTCGATTTCTATCCTATAAGGCTTATCGGCGAAGCCACAAGGATGATCGGACTAGCCGCGGGCGTGCGAACTAAATCGGGTCCTCATGACTTCGGCTTGGTCAAAGAGCCGACCTGGGTTTCGGGCATGCAAACCGAGGTGGGTACTCTTGACACTAAAAGAAGAAAGTTCAGAATTGAGATGGGCAACTCATACCGCGAGCATGCGGTCAGAGTGGTATCTATCTCAATACCATCCTAGATGATCTTATGCGGCCCAGGTCCGGCAGCAAGTTATGTGTACAAAAGTGTAATGCTAAATGCAAGGCATGCACAACAGTTTAAATCAAACAGCACTTCAATAACTTGAATTTAAAACATTCATTTCCAACTCCAACCTGCAAGACAAGGGTTAGCAAAGACTACTCCCCTTATTTCTCCCAATATGCAAAAACATTTAACACCTTAAATGTTAGGGACGTACCAGGATCCTCGCTGCCAAACAAAAATATTTTTCAAAAGAAAATTGGCCTAAGTCCACTAAGTGTTTTAACACAAGTCCCCAGCGGAGTCGCCAAGCTGTCGCGACCTCCCCGAGGCGGGTTTTGATACCACCTAAGGGTTCGGCTAATGGATTGCTAAGCCTAGACTTAGCTCGAGCTCTCCCAAGCCCATACCAATTCGCGACTTAGGTTTGAGTTCTTAATATGCAAATGATTTTCAATTAGGAGTCGCCACTAATCTATTTTCGGTGGGTCGATTAGAAACCCAAGTAAAGCAATGGGAGATTTACTTTACTCCTACGAACCAGAGACTATGGGTACGGGGACTTGGTTACACTAGATTTCTCTAATGCCCTTTCGGTACCGTTCTTTTTGTTTTCAAAAAATGTTTGGCAAGCAATTTGAATCGATTTTAATTTATCTCCCTAACATGTGAAATGATCATGCATGTTTGCAAACCATCACTTTAACACCCAGATAAAACAAGTAAATAAATTGCAAAAACTTATCTCAAAGCAACGAAAGCATCTGTGTTGTTAGATCAAAAATCACATCATCAACCTTAGATATGATTTCTAATTAACACGCAATTTCTTTTTTTTATTTTCACTTTATTTAATGGGAACTTAATCCATATGCAATGCATGCTAGTAATCTAATATGACATGATATGACATAATAACATGGCCTAAGCTACATGATGCAAATGAGATGTTTTTGTGTTTTCTTAATAAGCATGCAATCTATTCTAAATAATTAATTTATTCAAAGACAATTTTTTAGGTATTTTCCATGAAATTCGAAAATATGATTGTTCCATGATTAGATGTGCAATCTAAACTAACAAAATGACCTAATTCTAATGACAGGTAGTTTCCAATCAAATGGGCCTAAAAACTAAATGACGTGCATTTCAATTAATCTAATCCTAAATGACATATTCATGACATTTTTTTTTTTCTTTTTTTTTTCTTTTCCCTAAAAAATGCAATCTACTTAAAAACTATTATCTAGAATTAAATTACGTGCAATCTTATTCTAAAATGCAATGACATGCAAAGAATGCCTTAATTCTACATGAATTATGCATGATGTTTTTTTGTTTTGTTATTTTATTAATTTCAAAAATTAAAATTTAACATGCAATAATAAATAATAAAAATAACATTCTAAATGAATATGCTTTCTTTTTTGTTTTCTTTTTCATGATTCAAAATAAAATCTCAACCCTAAACATACAAAATAAGAAAAGCAAATCTAACTCTAATTTCCCTTTTCTTTTCATTTTTTTTAATTTTCAAAATTAACAATCGCCTAATAATTAAACATGCAATAAAAAACTAACAACAATTGATTTTTTTTTTTTTTTTGACATTTTTTATAAAAATTCAATTCTAAACATGCAAACCCTAATTCTAACCTACACCTTTTTGATTTTTTTTTAAGAAAATTAATTTAAATAACATCACAGCAAATCAAGTAATATTAATACCCCAAATTGACGAACCGTATCTCGCGCATGAGATCGGGTTGGCCAATTTCACATAAATCACGAATCGGACCTCGGGCGGGAGATCGGATTGGCAATTTTTAAGTAATTGCGAGTCGGATTTCGGGCGCGAAAATCGGACTGACAATCACTAGTTTCAAAGCAATTTCATCACATGTAGTTTCATCCTTACACTAAGGGGTAATTATACTAAAAGAACAGGTAAGGTAAAATAACAAAAGTAACAAAAAATAAAATAAAAGAAAAAGAACTACCTATTTCCTTTTCTCCTCCTTTTTTTTGCTTTTCTATTTTTTGTTTTGGTTCCCGCGCACGACTTGGCAGCTCAATCAATTGAGGAGCCACACCGGTCAGAGCTCCGGCAAGGGGAAGACACCGGCGAGGATGGTGCGGCGTGGGTCGCCAACAAAGCAGGGCCGGCGGTGGCGGACGAAGATGCGGCTAGGAGCAGGGGGACGGCTTTCGCGGCTGAGGTGTCGCACGGTGCGAGCAGGACGGAGGCGGAAGCGGAGGTCCGAACGGCGTGCAGGGGGGGAGCCGTGGGTTAGGCAGTGCTGCACGTAGGGGCTAAGATCTGGACTCGGCTAGATCGGCGCGGTGGTGGCACGATGGGTTGCGGGCGGAGGCGCAGGCGCGGGTTGCTGGCGTGGTGGCTGTTACTCACGGCGTAAGGTGGTGGCGCGGGTGGTGCTGGCTCGGAGGTGATCTTTGGCGAGCTGTTGGCGCGGTGGCGAGCGGGCGAGGCACGGCGGTGCTGCGCGGGCTGCTGGTGGTTGCTGCGGGCGTCGGGCGGCCAAAGGCGCGGGCGTCGGTGCGGCGACGGGTGGAGCGCGGACAGGTGGAGGGTGAGCCGGCGGTGGCTTCTCGGGTTGCTGGTGGTCGGATCTAGCTGCGAGAGACGGAGGAGGGGGCGTCGGGCGCTGCAGCGGCTCGATCAGACGGTGGACTCGGGGCTCCGTTGCAGCTGGTTGCGGTTCAGGCAGAGAACTCGGGGCTCCGTCGCAACAGATCGGAGACCGCGAGCTAGGGTTGGGCACCAGATCCCGAACCGGCGCGGGCTCATCGAACGACGAAGAGCAGTCGTGGCGACGGAGCTTGGGCGTCGGCGTTGAGTAGGGTCTCGCGCGGCGGTGACGCAGAACCACGAGCGGGCGTGGTGGTGCGTTGGGCGGTGTCCGGGGTCGCGGGTCAAGCGGGACGGGCGGCGTTCGGTCGGCCCAGTGTTTGGCTGCGGCAGGAGCGTCGATCGCCGGTCTTCGGGGACGACGGCGTAGGGCGCGGTGCGGTGACGCGGGCGGGGATTTCGCTCGAGATGCCCCGGAGAAGAAGAACAATCTTCTTCTTCTTTTTTTAATTTCTTTCTCTCTCTCCTCCTGTCTGCTTCACGTTCTGCCTTATGCTTTCACCTTCTTTTTTTTAGTTTTTCTCTGACATACTCTCTATTCATCTTCTTTTTTTAATCCCCTTCCCCGACTTCATTTTTTTTGTTTCTCTCTAACGAGCCTCTCCCATTTTTTAATCGCTCCTTCACGGGCTCTCTTTTTTAATCGCTCCCCCTTTCTCTCAATTCGTGTCTCCGTACGAGCTCTCTTTTTTTAATCACCTCCCCCGACTTCCTTCGTTCCTTTGTGTATTTATAGGCTTGAAGTTCAACCTACGTAGCGTGAATAGGAGGCGGCCACTATTTCACGTCGTGCTTCTTCAAATACGGACGCCACCGCCCGACACTCGCTGATTTTTTTCTTTGCTTGTTGCTTACTTCCAATCTTCAGCAGGTTCCACGCCTCTCCTGACAACCCACGCTTGAGAGAGAGAGAGAGAGAGAGAGAGAGAGAGAGAGAGCATATTATATAATATAGCTTCTACGAGGGTTCCCTAGAGTCTTCACGTCCGCCGAATTTGTGCATGCATTCGCATGCATTAATGAGGGAGAGACAACGGACGTGCAAGAACTTCCTTCCTCCCCTTTTTTTTTTACTTTCGGTCTTTTGCGCGTTCGGACAAGCGGAGAGAGAGACCGTCCCTTTTTTTTTTAACATTATCGACTATGAGCTGCTGCGTCTTGTTGCCCTTTAGTACCGATGCTAATGCGACTACATGAAATGCAATTTTACTATTTTTTTTAATTTTAATTTTTTTTATGCAACTAATTACTAAATGATTAGGCAAAAATTTATGTGTCAACAAAGAAGAAACGGCTGGTTTGTTTTTTTTTGGTAAGGGTAAATGATATTATAGCTTTAAACAAATATACAAGAAGAAGAACCGGCTCCAACTACACTATCAGAGCAAAGCAGAGAGAGTGGAGGGGAGCCGAATCAAGAGGAAAACAGAAGATACAAACAACAGAAGGGACCAAAGGTCAGCGAAAGCACAAGGTGCCAAACCAAAAGAAGACCCTCAAACACCAAGATGACGGCCAAAGTTGACAGAACTACGCCGGGATCGGAGCAAAGCGGGATCGGATAGGGAGATTAAGTAGTTTCCTCTCGATCCCCGAAGATTGCTGGATCGAAGCCCCAATTTCTCTGCAGTCTTCTATTCCTTGGGATATCCGGGATAGAGGAGAATGTTGCAGCTTTGTCCTTGACGTGCTTGATGATGTGATTTTTCAATGCAGCAAGGACCACCGAGTCTCCTCGAAATATAATTGCATTCCTGTTCTTCCAAATGACATAGCACAAGGCAGCAAAGGAGTGCCGAGTGATAGTATGATAAAAGTCTTTTCCTTTCAGGAAGAAAATAGCCCACAGGAGGGTATCTTTCCAAGGTGCGGGTCGCCACGGCAGGTTGCAACGACTCGCCCAAAAATATGCGATAGAAGCCGTCACATGGCAATCAAAAAATAAGTGGTCGATGGAGTCAGGGACTTCATTGCAAAAAGCACAAGTGGCAAAGTCGATCCTACCATAAGAGAGAAGAAATTGCTGGGTAGGCAAACGGTTTTTAGCAATTAGCCAGAGATTGAATTGGAACCTGGGGGTAATGTCGCTGGCCCAGATGAGCGGAGCCCAAGGAACGCGAGGTCTTTTGCTTCTCAATCGGTCCCATGCCGAGCCAACCGAGAAGCATTCCGAGGAGTGCCAACGCCAGGTGAAGCGGTCATGGTCGAGGTTGAGTGCCGGGATAGACAAACCCCATCTTCCCATCAAGTTGCGCATAGAGAGTCCCATAGGCGAGATGAGATCAGCAACCACCGCCGACTCAGGGAGGCCGGACCGCTGGATGATGAAACGGCTGGTTTGTTGCGGAGGTAAAGCAGCAAAATTTTGGGGAAGATGATGAATAGTAAGGGTCAAATCACCCTCCTCCTCCGCCCTTTTACCCAATACGACACTCTTCGTTTCCTCTCTCTGGTGTTTCTTCTCTCCTCCAAACCCGCGAACAACTTCCCCTCTCTCTTCACCTTTTCTTCTTTTTCGGTCAAAGAAGCAAAAACTTTTTACTTCTTTTTTTCCAAAACCAAGTGAAAAGAAAAAGCCCCCCACTCTCTCGCACACATTTGATGCTTGCTTGATTCCAGACAAAGCTCTCTCAAGTTTGCAAACATAATACAGGTTTTTCGGTCCTCAAAACAAGGCGATTGCTCCATATAAATAGATTGTGACAGAAATAAATATCTATATTAAAAATAAAAATAAAAAAATTGACCAAAAAAAATATTAAAAATGAAAACATAGCATTATTTATTAGAAATGCATTTTCTAGCATTTGACTTCGTACCACTGGTGGGGAGTAGATTAAAAAGAAAAAATCAAAGCCCGCTTGCATCAATCGTACACTCTCACTACTCTCCCTCCTATACATCCGAAAAGACCCTCCTTTCATCTAATTTATAGATATAAAACAAATTTTTCATTGGACCCTCAGAAAAATATGCATCCACGGGAAAATAAAAACAAATGTTGATATACTGACAATGCTAATTTATAATAACTTTTCTAATATAACTAAGTACGATGCATTACATAATGAGATGAGATGCCCATACTTTTTAAGTTTCTACATTGAGTTATGCAATATCAATTTTGCAGACTTTAATCATCAAATTGATTTGAAATGCTTGTGTTTATCATGTTTGGTGCATGAGGACCTATAAACTGCATAATGACTCGTCTGCAATCTCACACTCTGTTCAATGGATGTTAAGGCTACTGTTAAACTTGGATTACGGTCTTTGCCTGTTTTGTCTAATTGTAACATCGGTAATGCACACAAAGCTGTCTGTACAATGTAGGGATTTTGATATTTATTCTAGACATTCCATTACCATTAGCACACCCCTCATTATATGCAAGGCAACCCCTTCATCGTCTCATGCCAACTCTTAAAGTATGTAGTTGTTTTGGAATCATTTTCCACAGACGAGAGGACAAAGGGTCTCCTTCTGTCTCGCCTCGTCGTTGCTGTTGAAAAACATACCAAGAAACACATATCTTGGACCAAAATCCGTCTCTACATAGACTCGAGACGATGGAGAAAGCAAAACCAGGACCCGCGAGTAGAATGCCATTCCTTGTATGGGTGAGATTAGGGACATGAGGCAAGTTGAGCTCGGATTAGAGACACTAGCATCATACACCGGATGTATCTTTGGCCGTCAAACTAGTTATCGAAGAGGTGGAAAGATTCACCAGCTCACAAGTCAAAACACAACCAGGCCACATAGCCCCCAAGGATGCCAAGAGACTCACGGAAAAAACCTGTCCCTTAAGAACCACGAACAGCCTTCAGTCCGTTATTAGCAGCACGTTATTAAGGAAAGAAACCGCACACGCTGCACAATCAAATCAAAGCAAATATGGCAAGTTCTTCACGTCCCCAACATCATTCGGTTGGGAAATCACATGCCCCGATATCAGATCAAATTGTTTATCAACAGATTCAACCACCTTTCCTAATGCCAAAGAGCTGCAAAATCCGAAGATTGAAAATATGAGCAACTTAGTCGACTTGATGGGATCCACAGAACATGCAAGTTTATCGATACACATACTCGATATCACAAAGGAACTAATGATAAAAATTCCCAGAACTTCACTTATCAGATTTTACACGACGTCCTATTTTTAGATAAAGAAAGAAAATTCACCTCCAGAGAGCAGTAGCTCCACCGTAATCACAGAGCACACAGCATTTGGCACTACAAGGTCAATTTTTTTTCCCCCAATGGGGCAACATTAGAAACTCAGAGCACTCGCAATCCACAACCTTCACCAGAAGAAGATTGGATTGTATAGCAAAGTTCTACAAGTTAACCAACTAGGTCCCTCTGCTGTTAAATATTGACTAGCAGCTGACTCGGTTGGATAGCAAGGCCAAAGGATGGATCAGAAAGAAAAACAAAATTCTTGGAGGTGAGTCCATAAGGAGAGGAGCTTCTTACAACATCACAAAATGGGGGCCCGGGGGGGAGCTCACTCATCCATATCCTCCTCTCCGTCGGCTTCCACCTCTTCATCCTCCCCCCTGAGCTGACCACATACATTACACTCCATTATATCAGAAGGAGCATCATCCGACGAAGGCAGAGGAGCCAATGTCCCGCCACAGTTTTTGCCTGTTGCACATATACCTGACGAAGAAATACGCATGGGGGAAGTCGGTCTCCTTCTCCTCTGCAATACCCACCTCCGAACCGCTCATTTGTTCATCAGCGTCCTCATCCATCCCTTCACCGTCACCATCATCATCTTCGCCGATATCAGTGTGCTCGTTCTCATCATCGGACCAATTGGCCTCGACCTTGCACCGATTGCAGTCGCAGGCAAACCCGTAGTCTTCCATCAACCTCCTCTACCTATTCGCATAATTCAAATTGACAGGAAATAACTCAGGCAGATCTCCCTCCCTTGAGGGACATCATGGATCATCCGCACGATTATATCAGTATTGCCATCAGAAGCAGAGTCTACATAGTCAAATCTACAAGCATTTGGCAGGCAATCGTGGTTGAAGAAAGAAGCTCTTGGATAAATACCGTAAGCTCTCACCGATCTCTCCCCATCCACCTCGCCCCCACCCCGCGACGAAACCGGCTCCATCAAACCGAAAGCGTTGAGCTTGTCCTTCGACAGCAAGGCACGATCATTTCAAGAGAAAAGCCCTGCGGAAAAGGCGAGCCCGGAGGGGGGGAGGACAAACCGAGGCGAGCAGCGAATGCAGGAACCGCGCGGCCGAGACGGTGTCGTCGGCGTGCGCCTCTCGGCCCTCCTTTTTCTGAGATCAAAGACAAAAAACTTTTTCCTTTTCATTCTATCACTTTGCTTTCTTTACCTAAATTCCGTTTTTCTTAAGTTAATTTGAAGTTTGACGCAATAGTAAATTTCAACATGTAAAAACAAAATACGAATTTCATTAGAGATAAAAAAATCGAAGCTCACTTGCGTCCATTCTATATACTCCCACTACTCTCCCTCCTAAACATCCAAAAAAAAAGAGCCACCCTCCTTTCATCTTATTTTATAGACATATGAAACAAAATTTCATTGAAACCTAAGAAAAATATTGCTTTAGCAAATGAATAAAAGTTTATTGTTTGATTAACGGAGTTACTCCTGTCTCTTTGTATGGTTTAACATTCAATCACAGAAAAATAGAGATAACATACCCAAAATACTCTTTTACACACTCTCTCTCAATTTCTAATAAGTAACTACACAAAAAAGCCTTCCGGTTGTGATGGCCATAAGTTATAATCACAACTAAATTAATCAAATTACTGATGATTGATGATTATGATATTAATCTCTCTTGTGAGCAATCTGACTATTAATGTGATACATAATCAGTGGTGTCGTTATATGTTTCTTGCAATATATGAATTGCAGTGAATATACTCACCATTCTAAGAAATAATAATTCCCATAATTATTATTAAGCATGATGCATATAAAGGGATGAGATTTGAGTTTCCACATCGAGTTATGCATATAAAGGGATGAGATTCTAGAAGACATAATACGCAAGATGACTCCTTGAAGCCTGTAGCTGTTTTAGTATCATTTTTGACGGATGGAAGGATGATGTTCCTTCTGTCTCACCTCGTCGTCTTGCTGTTGAGAAACATACCGAGAAACATATAACTGGGGACCAAACTCAGTCTCTACACAGGCTTGAGACGATGAAAACACGAAAACGAGACACGCGAATAGGATGCCATTCGATGTTTCCTTATATGGGTGAGATTAGGGACATGAGGCAAGATCGCTGAAATCGGATTGGAGAAAATAGCATCATACACCGGACATATCCTTGGCCGTCGAACTAGTGAGGGAAGAAGCAATGGAAACTCACCAGCTCACAAGTCCAAACACAACCAGGCTAGTATGGCCCCAAGGATTCCAAAGAGACAGAAAAAGACTTGTCCCTTAAGATCCACAAACAACCTTCCAATTGAATCAAAGCATATATGGCAAAGTTTTTTCACCTCCCAACATCATAGGTGGGGAAATCATATCCTCAGATCAAATCTCTTATCAATAGATTCAACCCCCATTTCTAATGCCAAAGAGCTGCAAAATCTGAGGATTGACAAATACGAGCAATTTAGTTAACTTAAAGGATCCACAAAACATTCCAGTTAATCAATACACATACTCAATGATTCATGAAGGAACTCATGGCAAATCTTCCCGGAACTTCACCTTATTAGATTTCAAATGATAGCTTGAAGTAAATAAAGAAAGAAAATTCACCTTCAGAGAATTGCAGCTACACCATCGTCACAGACAGAGCACATGGCATTCGGCATCACAAGATCAATTTTTTCCCACCAAATGGCTGAAATTAGGAACTCAGTACTCGCAATCCACAACTTTCACCACAAGAGGATTGGATTGTAAAGCAAAGTTCTACAAGCTAGCCAACTGGGTCCCTCTACCGTTAGGTATTGACTAACAGCCGACTCGATTGAAGTGCAAGGCCAAAGGATGGTCTAGAAAAAAAACAAAATTCCCAGAAGTGAGTCCATAAGGAGAAGAGCTTCTTACAACATCGCATCTCCGTCGGCTTCCGCCTCTTCATCCTCCCTCCTGAGCTGACCGCATACATTACATTCCATTCTATCAGAAGGACAGCCATCCGACGGAGGCAAAGGAGCCATTATCCTGCCGCTGTTTTTCCTGTTGCGCATATAACTGACGAAGACATACGCATGGGGAAGTCGGTCTCTTTCTCCTTCGTGATACCCACCTCTGACCTGCCCACTTGTTCATCGGTGTCCTATCCATCCCTTCATTGTCACCATTGTCGTCTTCGTTGCTATCATGGTTCTCATTTTGGTCATCGGACCAATTGGCCCCGACCTTGCGCTGATGTGGCTAGACTCGAGCTCATTGAACGTCGCTGACCTCTGGTGAGGCATCGCTCATTGGAATCCGATGAGATCAAGCTTGCCTATTGCAGGCGATTGGCCGAAGAAGAGGCAAAAAAGAAAAACAAAAACCAAAAAGTAATTGAAAATTCGATTATAAAAGTAAAGAAAAAATGAAAAATAAAAATAAAACAATATCAAAAGGAGTGCATGGAGGTCCATACTAAGCGGTGCAAAATATTTTCTAATTCGATATGTTTAGTTCTTGCATATAACACAAGATTAATTAACATATGAATTGCATTGATATTATCACAAAATAATATTGATGGACTTAAAAGATCAATACCTAAATCTCTTAAAAGGAAAGATATCCAAACAATCTCAGCTATTGTCAACCAATTGCACGATACTCTATATTGGCACTAAATCGAGCAATCATTCATTGCTTCTTAGCACTCCATAATATACAGTTACTATAGGTACAAAATATCATGGTCCATCGTCAAGTCAAGTAGCAATTTGCCCAACCTTCATCACAAAAGGCATACAACTCTATAGTTAACTTGGACAAGATATGCATTTCTCGATTTATTGTGCCACTGACATAGCACAAAATGTGCTTCACAATTTTAAAATGAGTCACAATAGGCCAATGTGTGAATTGATATATAAAATTGACCGCATATGAAATATCTAGATGTGTGATGGTGAGATATTAAAGAGTTCTGACAATACTTTGATATAACATGGGATTCGAAAATAATTTCGCATTTGAGAGAATGAGTGCAAGTGGCTATAGGCATGGAACTTGGCTTGCAAACATCCATTTGAGCACATTCAAGAATTGACAAAGCATATGTGATTATTGGCACAAAGAAAGACTATCAAATAATATTCTAACCTCCATGTTGCGACCAAAATTTCAAGTGAATCAGCTAGGGTTTGGCTAATGGATTGTTAAGCCTAGACTTAACTCGAGCTCTCCCAAGCCCATACAAATTCACAACTTAGGTTCAAGTTCTTAATATGTGAATGATTTTTAATTAAAAGTCGACACTAATCTATTTTAGGTGGGTCGATTAGAAACCCAAGTAAAGTAACCGGGAATTATTTCATTTCTACAAATCAGAGATTTTGGGTACGGGGACTTGATTACGTTAAATTTCTCTAACGCCCTTTCAGTACCTTTTTTTTTTTTTTATTTCAAAAAAATGTTTGGTAGGCAGCTTGAATTAATTTTAATTCACTTCCCTAACATGTGAGGTGATCATACGGGTGCACAAGCCACCAATTTAACACCCAACCAATTTAACACTCAGATAAAGCAGTAAATAAATTGCAAGACTTACCTCATAGCAACGAAAGCAAGACTTACCTCATAGCAACGAAAGCATCTGCAATATTAAATCAGAATTCACATCAACAGTTTTAGATATGATCTCTAATTAACACGCAATTTTTTGTTTTCACTTATTTAATGAAAATCATGATTTATGCAATGCATGTCACTAACCTAACATGAAATGATGACCTAAACTATATGACAAAAATAAGCATGCAGCCTATCCTAAAGCATGAGATGAATTTATTCTAATTTTTTTTTTTTTGTATTTTCCATGAAATTTGAAATTAAAGAAATGCAACAATTAAATATGCAATTTAAAATAACTAGATGACCTAATTCTAATGACTGGTAATTTCTAATTAAATGAACCTATCAACAATCACTAAATGACATGCATTTCATGAACCTAACTCTACATGACATGTGCATTATTTTTTTTTGTATTTTTTTTATGAAAAATTCATAATTAAAAATAAAAATCTAACTTAAGTGAGATATTATCTATTCTAGATACCTTCTAAACGTGCATTTTTTTTTTTTAAAAAAAACTAACTAACCTATCATGCAATCAATTCTAATCTACATGGATGCAAATGCAATTTTTTTTTTTTTTGTATTTTCAAAATAAATAAAACAACTAAAAGATAAACACCAAATCATCCATGGTCATCAAAAATGTTATCCATCATTCGAATTGAAATTCAAACTTGATTATTTCACTAATAAAATCGATAAATTGATCTTAAGCTTTGAAGATCAAGATATCAATTTTACTCCCGCGTAAATAATTATTCCATCTAAAGCCTTATAGATAGAATAAAAATTCGTACGGTTGTGAATTAAATGCTACATCAGGGAATTTCAATCATGCATTGGAAAATATATCAAACAAAAGATAAAATATCAAAAAAACTAAAATAAAATAAAACAAATCTACCTAATAAACTAAATCTAATAAATCTATCTAATAAAATCTACCTAACAAAATAAAATAAATCTCTACCTAAATTTGATTATTTTCAAAATCGGATTGGTAGAATGGACCAACGATGGAGGCTCGCGCAGCATGGCTTGAGGACGGTGGCTGTGGTGGTGACTTGGCGTGGATCGACAAGGCCGCGGCAAGTTCAATGGGTCGTCGTACGGGACACCAAGAAACCTGCAAAACTATCGAAAGCTTAGGTAATTCGTTGCGAGGCTTGCCGGTGTCGTCGAGTGATTGTCGGCAATGAGGACGCCTCGGGTGGATCACGGTGGACCGCTCAGCTAAGGTTGAAGACGTCGAGCTGACTCCGCAGCGAGGAAGCTTTGACGATTTTTTTTCTTTTGTATTTTCAATTCTGGACAATACCTGCAGAAGACCAATTCACCACTTAGACTTATTTCATCAAAATTCTAGCAACTCCTTTGACTGTGGACTCTAGGCTTGCAAGTGGTGGCCACGTGGTATTCACGCTAGTCTGGAGATGTTGGCCTCTTTGGACTTCGACGAAACCTGCAAAGAATGAATACGAACGAAGCGCAAAAGCCCGTTTGGCGATTGTCGGTGAGTCAAAAGAAAACACTTCAGGGCATCGCCGGGCTAGATGGAACTTGCGAGAGTCCTCGCTGACTCCGAACTAGGCTGTAATGGTTCAAGCATCCCTGGGGTGTACTGGTTCGTGGTATGGCAAAAGCAACAGATCGTGGATCGTCGGGGATCCGAGGGCTGCTCAAGCGATTGCAGATCAGCAGCTTGCCGCGGTGGCAACGAGGTCACAGCAACGAGTCCGTTGTCGACGTAGCAAAGATGGTGTAGCGACGGCAACTCAGGCGGCTTGGGTGTGGCGTCGCGCCAAAGGGCCTTGCACGATGTGGGGCTCCTTGGTTCGGCAGAGGGAGGTCCCTCTCTTTTCTTTCTCACGTGTACGTCTCTCAAATTGCCTTTGGAATAGAAGTGCCGACCTCAAATAGTGATGGTCAGATCATGGGATAATCCATGTGACCATCCATGATCATGAGGGAATGTAAAAATAATGTAGTGGAGTGTGTGATTTGCTCGAAAAAAAGAAAGGCGTGAATGTGATGAGGGGAGGAGAGAAATATTGTAAAAGAATCTGAATTGATGCAATCGCTTCTCTCTCGTGCTCTCTTCGAATTTTTTGTGGCTGTATATTTCTATTGTGTGGTCCCTCTCAAAACCCTACACGAACAACCTATTTATAAGCCACAAACTAGGGTTTTAATTTTTCCAAATTAATGCCCACAAAGATTTCTTTTTTTTCGAACGCAATATTTGCTTCATATCTGCCCTATCCAAAAAATTCATCATATCCCGGAAAAATTTCAAATCTCTATTTTTCATGAGATAATTTTCGATCATTAAAGAAAACGGACTTGGGCCAATTCGCTTGCTTCGTGGGCTTAGTCCGACCTGCCAAATTAAAGCTCAGAACCACTAATTCCAACCCATCTACCACCGATCCAATAAATAAACAAATTAAAAATAAATGCACCTAAGATTATATGCTATGCAATTAATTAATTTTTTTGTAGGGATAAAATTAACCCCTAATTTTTAATGTGATGAATGACTAAACGGTCACCAAAATTTAGGTGTCAACACTCCACAATCAAAAAGTAATATAATGGCTCTATATCCTTTATTGTAAATATTCTTAATGGCATTCTCTCTCTCTCTCTCTCTCTCTCTCTCTCTCTCTCTCTCTCTCTCTCTCTCTCTCTCTCTCTCTCTAAGATTTTTTATATGTCATCTGCTCTCTCTCTCTCTCTCTCTTTCAAAGATTTTTTATATGTCATCTGATCTTAAACATTTTTATGGGGACATACAGATATTTTGATATTAAATCTGCATGGACAAGTATATTTCAAAGCAAAGATTCCTTTTTTTTCTTAAAAGCTCACCATATGTTGATGATTGAAAGGTTTGATTGTATAAATCAAGCATATTAGAGGACTTAATTGCATCGAAAAAATTGAGAAGTGGAATTGAAAAACTCTATAAGTAAAAAGACTACATTAGTCATTACGTAATATGATTTTGGAAAACAGTGGGAGTTGAATTTGTTAAAGCTCTTCGAGCACTTTTTTCGGTAATTGATATTATGTAGATACAGAAGGAAAAAAGTGAAAATATCGAAGCGGACCATCTGATGGGCTACAAAGTTTTCGGAGGTTTAACTTGTACTCTAGCAGCCCAACCCTTTTTAAGAACCAAAAGTGGCTCGGGTTATTGAGGTAATATGGAGGCACGTTTGGGCAGGCTCGTTTAATCCTTTCGAAATGACATGAATGCCTTATCATGTACGATGCTCCCCTTAATATCTTAATAAATTTCGTTGTTGATCTATACAAATAAGGGATATGTCAATGCTGAAACTCCAAGAGAAACACTATAGGCATAAAAGATTTTACCTATTTTGAAATTCTTTGGCCCTTCTAAAATCATGGAAACTCTTTATCGCAGTTTCGGAGATCAATCATGAGTTATTTAACCGATCGCTAGATGGTCGCATATAACTCTCTTATGAGATGGCTACATAATGGACTCTCCCAAACCTTATCAACTTAACTTGATTTCTCATTTATGGGATAAGAATCCCACAAGTATCATAACTTTCGTACACTTGAGTACTATAACTTGTATGTCATGACTTCTATTGATATTATCTCAAATGTCATACTTTTTAATTGATTGCTTGAGTGTCATAAACATTTTAAAAATTTTCATCATAAGTGTCCTATCACATCGAATTTTCAACACTTGTAGTGAACGTCTTCAAAAAACTATGAGATTGTCACTTCCTCTAAACCCAAAACTAACCTCGAATTTCATTATTCATTGTTAGGAACATCATTCAGCTATCATAAGCCCCAAAAAAATGGAAGCCTGACATAAGACAACAATTATTAGATGAGCTCATCCTGTGCTCAGTATTGCAATGACCCACATGTCAATTTTCAGTGGTTGGAATTAAGGACTTCATAATCTGCCAGCTATAGAAAGGTACGATCATCACCTGTATGATTGTGACTAAACTGCTCCTCAGAATGGTAAAACATGCCAGAGCCTACCTACAAGAGTGATTATGATGTTTCTACTGATCCAATCTAATTATCTCCTACCAAATAGTATCATTCTGAATGAAATTAAAGGAATTTATAATGTTTGATATGTGAAAATTATGTTCAATTAAATAGCGACACTTTAAAATTTATTTTCTCATTTATATCAAAGTGTTCCGTAAGCTCTATTTCATTGATATTATAAGTACAAGCCATTGACATGTAATATATGAATAAGAGACATATCATTCTAAGTCGAGTTCAATGCAGATATTCTGTTATATTTCGAATTGTGCGCAAATTCAATGTTATCTTTTGAGTTCACACTTCCTTTGATCTTTTTATATATGAGAATAAAAGGTGATAGGAAAGAACATAAAGAAGTACTGCGAATGTGGGGGAGAGAGAAATTTATTGAAACGAATGTGAAAATTAAAAGAAGAAAAGAAAATGGAGAAAAAGTATTTTCAAGAAAAATTTAAAAGTTGTCATACTTCATTATCTCCAAACATGTCTTATTAATTTCAGAATTTGAACTAGGACCACTTCCCTCTCATTAAGTAGATAACAAGTTGAATAGAAAAATCTAGTAATGAATCAAAAGGTGACCCAGCCCAATTTAAGATTTAATAAAAGCTAGCTAGGGCAGTTGAGGCAATTAAGAGCATATAAAGACAGGCTTGTTAGGTACTTGGGAAAATCTCAAATAAGGATCCAAAGTGAACCTACTTTCTCAAATAAGGACCCGAAGTGACCGTTGTTCCAAATAAGGACCCGAAATGGCTAACAAGTCTCAAATAAGGACCTAAACCCACCGGCCGGCCAAAATGTTCACTTTGGCTGGCGAGTGTGTGACATTTTCGATAGCCGAAATATGGGCAATTTTGTTCCAAAAAATTATAGATAGAAATTAACAAACCCTAAAAACAAAACCCCCAAACTCTTCACGTTCTTCTTCTTCTTATCTTTTACGTTCTTTGTCCCCTCTCGTTTGGAGAACCCAAAATCTCTATTAATGGAGCAAGATCCTTGTCTCCCTGAGTTCCAAAGGTATGTGCCCTCCCTCCCTCCCTCCCTCTCAATTTGAACGAAACTGACCTTGATTGAATGGGAGTGTGAATCAAAGTATATGGCGAACCTAGGAAAAGATAATGAAGAATCGAGGCCCTCATGTTACACACGAGTGTCTCAATAACGAAAATGTGGTTTTACTCAAGATTTGTCTTCTTCATTGGAAAGAAACGAAGACAAAAAACAAAAGAAGAAGATGTGACGAAATGAAGGTAGGGGTTTCTTGTTGTGTTTCAGTTCGTGTTCAATCAACAGAAAATTTCCGTGCTCCAAGCGAGAGAGGACAAGGAGCGGAGAAGATGAATAGTAGAAAAAGAAAAACGTGAGAACATGAAGAGTTTTTCTTTTTAGGTCAAAAGAATTTGAAGAGTTTGGGGTAGTTTTAGAGTTTGTTAATTTCTATCTATATCTTTTTGGACAAAATTGTCTCCGGCCACCGGAAATGTTACACTCTCGCCGGCTAGTGAACATTTTGGCCGGCCGGCAAGTTCAAGTCCTTATTTAAGACTTGTTAGCCACTTTGGGTCTTTATTTAGGACAACGGCCACTTCGGGTCTTTATTTGAGAAAATAGGCTCATTTTGGATCCTTATTTGAAATTTTCCCTAGATACTTTTAAGATGACATGAATCCTTTATGTAGAGAGCCCCCACCACCAGCCACTGCAAGTTCACGATGGCCTTTTTTTTTTTTTTGGGGGGGGGGTTGTCATCTTGAGTTTCTTACTATAGGGGTTTTGCTTGTTCTGATTTTGAATTGGCGAGAAAAATCTGACTTTTCTTAGGCATTTTAGGATGTTGTGGAATTAAAAAGGGAGGTTTTGATGTGCATTTTGATTTCTTCATTTGATGGTGATTCTCTCCCCAACAACACGAATATTTACTTCAACTTATAAAATTGACTTCGTCATACTAGCTTGATTTTGATTTGAGTTTTAATATATCTTTTTGCTAGAATCAAATTTTCTCCATATGAAGCTGATAAAAGCTTTTGAATTTGACACAAGATGAGTATAACTTGTCTTGTGTACCACCGAAATCAATTTATGAGAAATTTCTCGATTGTCATGAGTTCACTGAGCATATATATATTATTGGAAAATCACTCTTTGTGAAATATTATTTTTATTTATTTATTTTTGCTATATGAGATGTATATACAGAAGAAGGGCGTTAGGTATTAAAAAGAGATCTCAAGTAAGAAATTTGGATTATCCAAAAGTAAAACTTATATATCTATCATCACGTGAAATTCGTGAAGCCCGTACCAAAACACCTTAAATGCACTCAATTCAATATGTGGATGGCAACCATGCAATTCAATTCCCACCTTTTTCATGGCACATACCTAAACACTTTTTGTCTTTACCTGGTGCACAAAGAAGCGGCGCACTCCTCACTTGGGCACCTCCCAAACACTCTTCCCACATTAATTTGATTGGTTTGAATTAGTCACCTTCGATTAAGTCAACATTTTTTACGAGATTTTTGTGAATATATCCAAATACTTATAAATTGAAGCTTGTTGTAAAATTAAAGCGAAAACTCGCTAATCTTACAATCAAATCAACACGAAATCACCAGATAAATAAACGAAGAATAATAAAGAAAGACTAGATATTTATGTGGTTCAATATGAGTATCGATATTTGCTCCACTAGGAGAGTCAAGAGCAAATATTAGTCTTGTGACTAATCTAAAAATTATAGAGTAACAATCGCTTACAGGCTCAAATATTTTTCATACCTACATCACACACGAGCCCACAACGTTCATGAATAACATAACTCGATCCCTCTTTCTTTCTTAGTTGTTCGTCCTCGAATGGAAGACTTTTTCTATTTCTTTTCTGCATCTTAAAATCATGAAAAAATTTAAACCCTTTTCTTTATACGGCCAACCAACGGTGGCGCCACTTGTACGGCCTTAAGAGAAATCAATCTCTTTGTTGATCAGTCTTGGATACTTACACAATTGCCACTGCTCCAAAGAAGATAAATAAAGTAAAATAACATCCTTATCTTGTTCGAACTCCTAGGACATGGCTCCAATAGGTATTCAGTTAAGAATTATGGTCCATCTCATCCAATTTAGATCAGGTCTCACACACTAGTTCAAACTCGAAATATCATTTAAAAGAGCTTAAAATACTCGCAATTAATTATGCTTAAGTGATCTAAAATTAAAGAAATAAAAAAATAAAACCCACGCTAATATTTAGTTTCATGTAGAAACTTAACTTTGATTTGAGTTCTAATATATCTTCTTCTTCTTTTTTAAATTAATTTGATTTTTAAATTTCACACAAGATGCTTACAACTTATCTTATGTGTCATTTGAAGTTAAATATATGAGAAGTTATATAATTGTCATGAGCTAACCATTCACGGATATCACTAGAACATTTTACTCATTATGAAATTTTTTTCTCTACAAGTGACTTACACAATTGCCACTGCTCCAAAGAAGATAAATAAAGTAAAATAACATCCTTATCTTGTTCGAACTCCTAGGACATGGCTCCAATAGGTATTCGGTTAAGAATTATGGTCCATCTCATCCAATTTAGATCGGGTCTCACACACTAGTTCAAACTCGAGATATCATTTAAAAGAGCTTAAAATACTCGCAATTAATTATGCTTAAGTGATCTAAAATTAAAGAAATAAAAAAATAAAACCCACACTAATATTTAGTTTCATGTAGAAACTTAACTTTGATTTGAGTTCTAATATATCTTCTGTTAGAACTAGTATTGGCACCTAGAGGGGGGTGAATAGGTGTTTATCGCAATTTTAACAATTCAAATCAAATAAGATGTGAATAATTTAAAGTCAACGATTGCAGCAAATGAAAGCAAATAACAATGTAAAGGATTAAGGATAGAGAATCAAGACTCAGATTTATAGTGGTTCGGCTTAGATCAAGCCTACGTCCACTCTCCACGGACTGCCCTTGTTTGGATTTCACTAAGAATCAATAAGAGTGATTACAATCTCACGCTCTTGAGTCCACGGTGTAGATTACTCTACTACACTTCCTCAAGATCTACAATATGATCTCTCTTTTGATTACATGTAATGCTCAAAGAATGATATCGCAAAGTGATAGAGGAGATTTCAGACTTTGGAATTTTTCTATCCGCACACTTAAACAACTAGAGCATCTCTCTTATATACTCCTTCATGCCTTCAATACCGTTGGCACCTTCCAAAGAAGTTCTTCCAATCAACCCGTTGGACAGAATCAATTAGAGAGATCTCGAGCTCTTTAAGGTAAGTGTTGATAGCCCATCAATCCTGCTCGCCCATACAATCAGGATCTCGGTTTCCATAAGTAGATCCTTCCAAATATAAGTTGCGAAGTCGTTAAGGAATCTAAACATATTCCATATAAAACTTAGATCGTTTAGTGCTGAATCCAGTAGAAAGATATCCATCGGACGTTAGAATATAGATCGTATAAGATCGGAATAAACGTCGTCCGAAAGCTGTCCTTGTGAGTAGACTTTAAAATATAAGTCTTGAGTCTTGCTAGCTTCAGACTTTAGTCTTCGGACTTTATCAATAGAATGTTGTAAGTCTTCGGACTTTGATCTTCGAGACTTTGATCTTCGAGACTTTGATCTTCAGACTTTGTAAGTCTTTAGACTAGACCGATAAACTCGTTTTGTCAACTTCAAAATACTTTAAGGGATTTCATCCAACAATCTCCCCCTTTTTGATGGTGACAAAACTTTCCTGATTTGAATATTATCGCCCTGCAATACAACTTTTAAGCAAGTATCATAAAAGATTTAAATAAGATAGTAGAAGTTATCTGTGCACGGATATCGTACTCGGACTTTCCCTGTACATAGATCCGCATTCACGAAACCTCATTAGTCATAAACAAACGGTACTATCAAATTTACGAAGCTTAAAGTATTGCCATAGAGAATACTTTCAAAAAAACTCTGCAAGTTTAAGTCAAAGTCAAGATAGCAAGCAATAATAGAAAAAGATTGGGTTTGGATATTGGGTTTGGATCAAAAATCATCAAAAATCTGCAAGGTCTTCTCCCCCTTTTTGTCGGCATAAAAAAATCAAGGAGCTCGGGAATGCGAACAAGTTGAAAGTCTTCCATCGACTTTACGGTGTCTTCCGGCTTCCTCAAGTGCACTTTGTACTTGGGTGAGTGTAGTGCCCTTTGCGGTTTCTTGAATCGGCGTGGCGAACATCTTTAATCGATCATGCAAAGTGATGAACATTGCATGATTTTCATTCTGCAAGGTCTGAAATTCATATCCCATTGCATAAATTTGACCTTTTAGATCCAAGATAATATCAAGCAGCCTTCGAAAATCTCGAGTTGTCGGTCCCGAGTGCTTGTTTCAGCTGTCGACGGTGGAGTCAAGCCGAGTAGGAATATCGGAAGGAGGTTCATTGTGTGGAGATGATGCCTCTCCTTCGGGAAACTTTGCAGCATGAATATCCTCGGCATCGGGAGGTGATCGGCTAACACCTATTTGATCATCCTCTTCTCACGAAAGTCAGCCGAAGAGGTGTGTGTTCGCTTTCTTTATCTCCCCCTGTCTCCATGTCTTACGGTGGAGAAAAGAATTCTTCTTTTTGAGGCGATTCCTCAGTTACAGGATGTTGGAAATCCTCCTTTTCTGCTGGAGAATTTGTTCTTTCAGGTTCATCTGCTTTCTCTTCTTTTCTTTCTTCCTTTTCCTCTCCCTCTTCCTTTCTTTCTTCCTCTGTCTTCTTTTCCTCTTTCTTCTCTTTTTCTTTCTCTTCCTCTTTCTCTTCCTCTTTCTCTTCCTCCTCTTCATCTTTCTTCTCTTCCTTCTCTTCTTCGTTCTTCTCTTCCTCTGCAACTTTATGTTGGAACAGTTGGAATAGATGCAGCAAATTGAGAGATTAGAGTAGAGATAGGAATCGAATCCTCATCATCTTCATCCTCCGGGATGATTGCCCTTCGCTTCTTGGTGGAACTAGCCACAGCTTCTTTTCCTTTCCTTTTAGCTGCTGATGAGTGGGTTTGAGCTTGGAAGGAGTCTTTTCCTTGAACTTTCCAGCTTCTTACTAAGTTCCTTCAAACGCATCTTGGTAATCATCCCCAAACCGATGACCATTTTATCAATGGTCTTCCTTTGTGAAAATGTGAGGAGGTTGAATGTGTAGATGTTTGAAGAGGCGAGTGATAAGAGCAGCATAAGGAAGCTTTCCTTTATCCTTAACCATGCATCTATACATGTGAAAGATGATGGTATGTGGTAAAGAGAAGTTCACACCTATCTTGATGGCAAACATCAACTTCGCTTCAGAAATTGAAACATCTGTCTTAGACGTCGATTTGGGTCTTAGGAGGTTGATTACAATTTTATGCAGCAAAGTGTTTGTTGCATTCATTCGGAATAAGACAGTCTTCCTTACGCAATTCTGTCCTTTGCTAGCTCAAGCGTAGCGAACTTACGAACACACCAATTGGTTGAAAAGCTCTTCTTTCCACACCAAGCACATCGACGAGAATATCACAATCAATGACATACTCCTTATCTCTCACCTTTGAAGGTAAAACTGCATTTGCGTCAATGAAGCGATATTGGAGTAGAAATAGGCGGTCAATTCGGGATGTGCGGTGTCACGTCTGTGCGAGAATTGATAGAGTTGGAGCTTTTCGAATTTCTCTCGCGGACCTATACTCAACAAATCCAGAAAGTCAAAATCAGTTCTTGGGTTCATCACCCCACGCTTCGGAGTTTTCATATTTCTTCTGTGTCCGTCCGAAGCGGAACAATTCATTCTTCTTCCCTCTTAGGCTCGCAGCCACACCCATCCATGGTTTAAAATGCATGAACATCTTCTCATCATCATCCTTGCCCTCAGGGCTGATTCATGCTACTAAACCTAGGGTCACTCGGGAAATTTGCAAACGCTCTTGCGGCCGTTCCCTCGGGCACAACTCCGGACCTTTCCATCACGGTAAGAAAATGCGTCTCGTTTCTATACCCCTTCTCTTTGAAACTCATCCACAAAAGTCATAGCAGACCCTTCCTTTAATGCAGAATAGAGTTTATAAACAAAGGCAGGTTTTAGAGTTCTTCTTTGGTTCGATGTCTTCATAAACCATTTCATCTTGAGGTCTAGTTGGTGATGGCTTTGCTTTTGAGGCTGCTCGAAGGAATGTCGCTTTCTCGGTGAGATCAAAATGCGTAGGCCCCTCACGAGCCTTGTGGTCCCTTGTTTGCAATTACGGAAGATTTCCTACGATACGACATTGTGCTTTTCTTTGGAAAGACTTTCTCACTTGTTTCGCAAGAAAGTTGAGAACTTTGAAACAATGAAGTTTGGGAGGAAAAAAAAAATTGCGGAAGAGCGGTGAAAAGCTTTTGATCTAGGGTTTCTGAGTAAAGTGAAAACGAAGGAGAAGAGATGTATAAAAGATAAAAGGCACGGGGAAAAACGAAGCGTCGTATATTTTGGAAATTTTGAATTTTCCTTTTTGAAAAATAACTGCCTTAATAAAAACGATAACCACTTCTAACCAATTTAAAATTAGACAGATTATCTTACCTTATCAATTAGGCAGTTTAAGTAAAGAAACTTACGGACGTGTCGATTCATATTCTCGATCCTTTGAGTACGTGCTCTGTCAATCGGACTTTAGTTCGAGTCTGAACTCTAGTATTCTTCAAGAGATAATATATTGAGTCTTGAGCGAATAGACTCAAACAAGCTTTTCTCAAGAGGCTTTGTAAAGATGTTTGCGCCGAGTTGATTCTTTGAGTCTATGAATTGTATCAAGACTTCTTTGTTCTGAACATGATCTCTTATAAAGTGATGTCGGATCTCAATATGTTTTGCTCTTGAATGTAGAATGGGATTCTTTGTAAGATTGATTGCACCGGTGTTGTCACACCTAATTTACGTGCAAGAGTCTTCAATGCCAAAGTCTTGCGGTTGTTGTTTTATCCACAAGATTTGAGAACAGCAACTTCCAAGAGCAACGT